>CM034350.1:26623427-26799519 GCA_019925275.1 Mytilus edulis | reverse complement strand
TATTCTTTACATTTTAAAAATTTAAGTTTGGGTTTTTTTAATTTTCCCCTTTAAATTTTTGAACTTTTTAAATAAATTTTTTTTTTTGGGGGATCCAAACAAAATAATAGTACAATTTTCCCAAACGAAAACAAACAAAAAACAGAAACAGCATTTTTATTATAAATTCCTATTATATTTTTGGCAAATAATTAATTCAATCATAATATTAATAATTTTTAAAACAATCATGAACTAATTTACCAAAACAATTGAATTTTACATTTACAAAAGCTGTCACTTTAAAATTTTTTTTTTTTAAACTAAACCCTATAACAATTCATTTAAAGTTTTCTGCACAAATGAAAAAAAATTTAAAAACAGGATGTGCTTGTTTTTTAAAAAAAAAAAAATGTTTTAAATTTGGATTTAGTAGTTTGATAAAATTCACATTTCACATCTTCTTATGAAGTTTTATTTTCTTAGACCAGTAAAAATTATATTTTGATTTTTTCCCCGTCATTGTAATGAAAAAAAAACAAAATCTTTTTCCTGAGACAATATATACATAGGGTATGATGAAATATAATGACAAACAACTCTTTTTAATTGCAAAAACAAAAACATACAATATATGTCAGAAAAAAATTCTTGAACTTAAAATTTTTAGAAATAAAAATAGGGGGATCTTTACAGTAACAAACAATTGAAGGGAGAAAAATGTTTGTTCCCATAAGAAATACTTTATAGCATGATGTGATTGTTTATGCAAGTTTTTAATGGAAACATGTTTGATTTCACTGAAATTAAAATACATAGGTCAACGAAGAGCAATAATTCCACATTCCATTAACTTTTCATTTTAGCTGCAACTTCTGGGTTTTGTAAATGTCTGAAAAATAATATTGCATTACAAAATAATATTGTCCGGAAAGCATATAGCATGAAGCATACTTAACCACTCATAGGACAAGCCAGTAGAATTTTCTACATATTTTTTTTTGGTGTTTCCTTCTTTTTTGTTTAGTGTTTTTTGAGGGACAGTCTATGTTTTAGAAATTTCTATTTCATTATCAGGACAGGTTATTTCTTCAGAATACAATCTGATCTGGTCATAGAATACTGTGTATTAAGTTACAATATTTTTATCACAGCTTTTGACCATTTAATCGTTTAGGTTTGCAAAACATGGTAATGTATTTCCAGATCTTAATTTTAATGCTACATGGAAGGATAACTCTCTTGAGGTATATGACTGGTATTTAACAGACAAAAGATTGATGTAAACTTTTTCAGATTACCAGTATTGTTCTTAAATTTAAAGTTATGGTACAAGATTATTTTGTATTTGATTTTTTCAAAGGTTTCCTTTATACTATTTGGAAATGCTATAAAAAGTTATATTCAAAGCCTTGAAATAAACAGAGCTGGAATTGCATTATTATTATAGTTTATTGGAGATCTAAACTGTATTGAATACTGGACACAAAATAATATGACTATCTTGATATTTTGGCTGTTAAACTGTGGCTTTTGACCAAATTCATTTGTTTCCAATAGAAATTTTTTAATTAGCTTCATCAAGTATATTCACACTTACTCTCTGACGGCTTTTGGATCTTTTTCCATTTGCTGAAGAATTAACTGCATGGCTGGGTCTTTGAGGATTTGTGTGACTTCTGGGTCTGCCATGGCTCTCTTGCGTACAGCCTCAGGGTCATTTCCTTCTGCCATCCTAGAATCTCTGTATCCTTGATTTGCTTCCTGACAGTTAAAATTTAGTCATGAAAATATGATTTTAAGCATGGAGACTACTGAAGGAAAAGTTTAATTTTAAGCAAAGTCTTGACTGAATTTTAGAAGCATCTATTCAAGTGGCATGAATTACTCATCTGGTAAAATATGCCATATACACATAAAAATAAATAAAATATAAACATTTAAGAAATTTTTATTAATTTACATAGATTTTATATTGTGCTCATAATATATTACTGTTATAATTTTCTTTTACTGTTCTAGTTCATGAAAAAAATGTCCTTTAAAGACAAAAAACCCCTTTCATTTTGACATTTTTATGATCCTATTTTGCTAAGCATGTTAGATAGTTCTCAGATAGCAGGCAAAGAAAATGGTTCAATAATTTATTTTGACCCTTGAAGGACTTTATATGTATAGTGAAAATGTAAATGCAAAACATCTTATTGTATTCAACCTGATTGGAATAATGTTCAAGATGCGCCTTGCCTTTGAATTGTTACCATGTGTCAATGACTATGATGTAGGTATAATTCAATACACATTTCAGCCCTTACCATAGGATTATGGAAAAAATTGTAAAACATGTGAGTTTTATTACAGTAAGCAGAACACAGATCTATTTATTTTATATCCAAGCTGTTAGCTTGAAGAACTATTTTTCAATCTGAATTTTGCAAATTATGACCACCAGATGTCATCTTGACTAGCTAAAAATATTTACCTCACAGTTTGGATCAAGGTCTAATGCTTTCAGGTATGACTGAGCAGCCTTTGATGGTTCTTTCATGGCATAAAATATACTTCCTTTCCTCAAATAACCTTTAACTGAAATAAATAATTGGCAGATTAGATAATTGTTCATACATTTATAAGTTTTTAATCAATAAAATTGAGAATGGAAATGGGGAATTTCTAACTTCTAAAAATCAAAGCAGAAGTGAAAAGACTATTGTATTAACTAATATTTGGTCATTGTTGTCTTTGAATCTTTTTTTGTTTTCAATGCCATTTGCTTCTTAGGACACCTGTTTTTTTCATCAATTAAATTTTATTTGTCCTTTAATTATGCCCAGCCAAAAATGTTCATAAAAAATTAAACACCAGTTAAGAGAGATGTCATCTAAAAAACAAACATGTTGAAGAATTAAATATTATGAAAAGTTTAAAGTAGTTAACTGTGACTTGAATCTTAAGACCTTACAATCAATTGGCTTTCTTCCTTTCTTTCTAAAGGATGACTGTAATTTCATTTGTTTTTAGTGGGAACCAATTTTTAAAATTGAAAAAAAAATGTATTTTTGTTGAAATATGATTTTTAAATACATATTAACTCTACATGAAAGTAAATATAACATTTTATTTTGTGATCATTGAGGTAAGCCTCTAACTAAAAAATTCATTCATACGAGTAAAAAACAATATTTTTTTTTAAAGTTATCTAAGTCATGATTTATCATATTTTATGACTTGCATTGTCTGCCTTGTGTGTCCAAGCCTTGTTCAAGGTTCCATGTGTTTCTTAACATCAATTATTATTACCCACCAATATCTATACTTACTAAATTTGGGATCTAATTCTATACATTTATCTGCATCTTTGAGAGCCAGATTAAATTCCAATAATTTTGTATAGCATGCTGCTCTGTTGCTGTAGAGTTTAGCATCATCTGGGTTTCTCTTTATTGCTTCATCATAATGCTTTTTAGCATTTGGATAATCACCTGAAACATACAATTTATGTGATGCAAAAGAATACTTGATCTCAATAAGGAAGACTAACCAATTTTATCCCATATATTTAATATTACATAGTACTAAAGTATACTTGGTTTTCCTGTTTGAATTGTTTACTCTATTCATTTGTCTGCCCTTTGTAGCTTGCTGTTCTTTGTGAGTCAAGGCTTCGTGTTGAAGGCTATATTTTGACCTATAATGGTTTACTTTTACAAATAGTGACTTGGATGGATAGTTATCTCAATGGCACTCATAACACATCTTCTTATAACTAAGGATACATAAACAGACTAAATCACAGATTTTTGTGTTTGTAAGATGTGCTGTATTAATTATTTGTAATGTGTAATGGGTCAATGACGGAGTCCAAAGTATATGATAAATATTATCAATTGTCAAATTTCAAAATTATTAATTTCAATAATATCTTACCTTTCTTGAAATAGTCATTTCCTAGAGTTTTGGCTTCTAAGGATTTTTCAGGATCTATATATTTCAGTCTTTCATCTTCTTTAATCTTTTTATCCAGCTGTCAAAAAAACAATACATTTTCATTGAAGTCTATACATATAAATGGAAAGATATGACTTTGTAGAACTTTAATGAGATATGAACTCCACAAATCTTTTACATAAAATCCAGTTTCAATCAAAGATGCAGCTTAATTAAATGTATCTGTGTTTTAATAGTTTATATGAAATATTCTTATCTCTAATGTATGAATAAAAGAAGACATGGGATATACTTAAAAGAATCAATGAATCAATAAAAGTGCTAGTAAGCACTGAAGGGTAAAAGATCGCTTTAATTTTAAAGATTACTTCAACAATGACATCATTGGCATTTTAAGAACAGATATTAGATTCCTGCACATTGCACAAGTGGTAATTTTCTTGACATGAATAACACTATTTTGTAACTGGAATATCTGAGCATTCTATTTTTTTGTAACTTTGACCTTGAACTTAATGTGGTGACCTCAAATTTAATTTGGAGCATATTCACTTCTCCACCTGTCAATTTCAAAAAGAAAAGACTTTTTTTATGTTACTGAAATAATGAATGATGGCATGGAGAAAGGCAAATCAGTATATTCTGTAGGATACCAATGTTCATGGATTTCATGGTAACAAATGTCAGAACCATAAACTAACATTTTGAACGAAGTACACATTTAAAGGTTTTCTATAGGCTTTGAATGCAGACATTGGCAAAACAAAATCAAATATGTAAAAAAATTCTAATAAATAAATCCTCAGTTCTCCCTCCTTTTAATCTGGGATATAACTATGTCTCATATAGTAGGTCAATAGTTCCTCTTTTTAAGTCTGATAGTTAAACTAACCACTTGAACTATTTTTTGTATTTCTGGGTTTCGATGTTCTGATAGCGATTTGTTCAGATATCTCAAAGCACTCTCATTGTCTTCTTTTTTCATAAAAGCCTTTCCTGCTCTAGCAAGTGCCCTAAAACAGAACAATACATTATTACTGAAGGTTTGCATTCATGATAAATAAGACTAATCAATTGGTAAGACAAATCATAGAATGCATAGCACATAATCGTGCTATGTTTCTTAATATGTATATAAAAAAAAATGGTGACAACTATATAACAATTATACAATAGAACTGAACTCGTACAATTTCGCGGTTATTTTTCTAAACTACAATTTAAACAAGTTACTGTTTTAAAAAGGTTTAACCCTTTCGCCGACGAGTCCCGGTTTACCGGGATTCACGCTTCAGACAGCTGACGATGAGTCCCGTTTTACCGGGATCGGAATACCTCTTTTATGTTTCCCGCTCAAACAGTGCAAACGTGGGTTATCTTTCTTTGATGGATAACCCGGATGAAAGTGTAAACATGCCGGTTCCGTTTGTTGAAAACCGTGTCAAAATCAGAGGAAATTTACGGAATTTACGAGAATTTGAAATGAGGGAACATTTTTTTTGAAAGAATATGGAAGAATTGAAGCCAAACTAGTATACTTTTTTGACATAAAATGTCGTTTTATGTACAAAACAGTTGGAATGGACATCGATCAGTGTGAGGAATTTGTACAGCCTCATAAAATTTTTCAAAATTTTGCCGTTTTGGGTTAAAAAATTACGATTTGGGGTGAAAGAGTCGAATTTTGAGAATTTCACCTTGATAATGACGAAAATTTGAAAATTTTGATATTTTAAGAAGAAAAAATTGTCAAAACATGAACAAAACTGTGAACATGGTCTTAGTGAATAAAATAAATAAACAAATAACTATAAACAAGTTTTTATTGACATTTATTATGAATATTTCCAACTTGAGTAATAGTAGCCAGGGACGCCATCGTCTCAGAGTAGCTTCTGTCTGGGCAGCAATCGGTGAAAGGGTTAATTACCCTATTTAATGGTCAACAGTTCTTATGCCATTTATTTTTCATGGTTAGATAATTAAGCAGCAACTATATGCACCAAGATTCAGTTAGCATATTAAATTACAATTGTATTCTAATTATGTCACATTGTACTAAATAAACTACTTACTTGGCAATTAATGTATAATCTGCTCGGTTTTCTCTTCCTATATTTATAGCTTCCTCTGATGTTTCAATACATTTATCATATTCCTTCATTTCAAAATATACAGCTGCAATGAAAATAACATCATTTATATACAATAATATGCATAGAAACTATCATCTTAGTGGCCAACTATCACCAAATACAGAGATTTTTATACATTTTAACGAGCAGCTCACTTGGAATCTATACATTATAAACATCATATTCACTTAATCTGTGTACAAGTTTGACAAGTTGAATACACTTATAATCTTGTCCCCACAAGCCAATTAAATATTGTGAGAGAATTCCTCTCCACGAATACTTTAAGCAGATTGTTGTTTTCATTTAAATAAAGGCAACAGTAGTATACTGCTATTCCAAATTCATAAATCGATTAAGAAAAAACAAATCCTGATTACAAACTAAAACTTGGGGAAACACATCAAATATAAGAGAAAACTACCACACAACAGAAACACAACACTAATATGTAACACACACAGAAACAAACTATAACCCATTCTCCACCTATACCATCTATGATTGCAACAGTCATTCTTATAGCACTTTTGACCCTACATAACTTTTAGAACTGCCCCAGCTAAACTGTGTTGACAGCTAGGAGTTTACCCTGGCAATTCGTCTTATAGAAACTCTTTCAAGAAAAGATGACAGCCTTTGTGCCCTTCTTCAGAGTTATAAATCAGAAATATGTGAACAGTAGCCAAAATCAGAGAAAATTTGAAGTTTAGATATATACTATACTTTTTTATTCTGAATCAATTTTATGTAAATTTCTTTTTTTAAAAGACGGAAGTCTTGTTACTGACGATTATGAAAAAAAGTTTTATATATAATAGATAAATGTTTGCACTTTCATTCTTTCTCTTCCTGGGTGAAATTGATTAAAAATTTAGACCATAACCTCATACAGGTTATAAGGTTTGCATGAGATAAATACTAATGTTGGAAAATGTGGTTTTCTATAGTTTGAATAAGACATACCTGCTTTGTTATTTCTAAAAGTAATATCTTTAGGATCTAATTCTATTGCTTTATCATAATGTACAATCGCTGTATCAAAGTCTTTCTTTTTGTATGCCTCATTTCCTTTCAGTTTTTCTTCTTGAGCCTACAAAAATATCAAACTTGTTAAAAATACAACATCATAACTAAAATATCAAAATCAATTAAATTCTAGATACATAATATATCTGAATAAAAGTATTGAATTTTCCTTGAATTTATAAGCAATTTTTTTTTTTTATCAAATAAGACTCCCAGCTGATAAATAGAATTAGGATTACAGCCTTAATTTTAATATATCATTCTATGTTCATATATATGTAGGACTCTAAAGTGCGATGGTCTACGCTAAAGTACGTGGTTCCATACGCTAAAGTGCGATGGTCCGGGAAAATAGAGACATAAAAACGTAGTTCGATAATGACGTTAACAGTTGTTTATACAAACTAAAAATGAACATACCGATAAATATATTAGGAATATTTTATTAACAATTTTTACACCATATGTCCATGACTTACGAGTAATTGATTGAATTTAACCGTTCTTTGTTGGCTGAATCACAATGTTCATTTTTTTCAAGTGCTGGAAAAAGGACTTGTATCCTACAGTCGACCATTTTACTATATAAATACAAAACTGTATATGCATAATTGTCCTGTTTCTATTTGAAGCAAACGGATACATTCAAATCATTGTTTATGTGGCAGTTTACTTTGTGATCGCCGTTAAAATGCCGTCGATCTTAATGAAAAGAAACGTCGGTATAATAGAGATACATGTTTTCGTGTGTTAACTATAAATTGTCTTTTAAAACATAAGTTCGTACTGTATATTGTAGAAAAATATGCAAAAGGAGAAAGCTCGGCGAACATTGCATTTCTCTCTTATTTAGATTTAAGCTTATGTACATATTCCGACAATGAATGAATAAGGGATTTTTAATTTTCAGACAAATGTAATAGGAGGTAGGTTGAAACATTAGAGTGAACGGCAATCTACACCAATTATCCAAATACTCAATACCCTCCAAATTTGAATTTTTACATGAAATATAATATTAGCAAAACATAAATTACCTTTATAACAAATTATTACTTGGTTGGACTTGTTAATTTAAGAACAATTACTTTCGCCTACCGGTAAATTGTAAAGCCTATTACATATGTTCTACCTTAGCATAATATAGCATAATAGCTTTTGCAAAAAGACTTTTTAAGCCTCGATGTTTTAATACTTCGAATCTTACCCTTTGGACCATCACACTTTAGCGTGATACACCATCGTACTTTAGCGAACAAACAACTAACGCACTTAAGCGTGAGACACCATCGTACTTTAGCGTAGACCATCGCACTTTAGCGTGACCATCGCACTTTAGAGTACCATCACACTTTAGAGTCCTACATATATATCTCAAACCCTCAAATACTGTGCATATAAATATTCTCCCAAAAAATAACAGTTACCACAAAAGTACCATGCTAAAAACATTTTTTTAATTCATTTCTGCTTTCTTTAATTTCAGGTTTATAAATGACTTTTCTGACTTTAGGTCTACCTGTGAATTAGGTTGGTTTTCAGGTACAGAATTAGAATGATTTTGGGAGTTTGTATTTGATCTTTGAGAAGGCATAGAAGTTTGTTCTGGCATTGCTTCTGTATCTTTGTCTTCACTTGCATCAGCTTGTTTTTGTTCTAAATCAAAGCCGAGTAAAACACCTAATGTCTGAATAATTCTAGGATCTTGAAAGCTTCTGAAAAGAAATAAAATACAAACATATAATAAACAGTATTAAACTGTGGGTGCAATTCTTTTATGTCGTTTTTAATTTTATGCTGTAATTTTCAATAAACCATAATAAGAACATAAGCTTCCTACCTATCTATCATTATCCTATGGCAATGATTTATTTTATATACAACACATTAGGATTTTGCAATAAGGTCATTCAGTCTATATACTTTGTAACTTTATAAGTTCCCTAACACTTACAGTTCTTCTTTTAAAGCATGCAAAACAAACAATTGATTAACTTGCTTGCTATATTTGTTTGGGTGTTTGTAAACAACAGGTAGATAGTCTATTTCAGTGTGTTTACTATTTACTGGAATATGATTGGACAATAAACATGAAATTCATTTCATGTCAATTCTTATTGTCAAATCAAATCCCAGTAAATACAAAAACAGGCAGAAACTCCACCTACCTAGTGTTTGCAAACAACCAAGCAAACATAGCAAGCAAGTTGATCAATGTTTTGTTTTGCATGCTTTTATAGAAGAACTGTAACTGTTTAATACTGATTGCCTCTAACCATAGTTACAAATAAAAACTACTTCAGTATTTCTAATTATGTCAACCCATAAAATGAGAAACAAGAGTGCACACCGTCTGTTTTTTATGAAGGCTTAACTACAAGTAGCACATAAGATTAACTTTATCTATCATAATCTTTGGCTAGTGAAGATGTTTTTTCTTTTTTTTACAAAAACCAGATTTTGTACTATGGAAAATTGGTCAATAAAAGCTTCAATTAGTCTTATGGCTATTATAGAAAAAACTGAAGGGTATGTAAGGCATCTTCTTAAAATGTAGTGTAGTTTAGATTAAATTTTAAATTTTAATTAAAGTTCTATGGGATTGGGGTGATGTGAAAAAGGTGCCATCCAACCCATAGATACATTTAATTTAGAAATAGCCCTTACTGTAAACTATTGGGATTCTGTTGAAGTAATTGTATCATCATTCTGTAATCTGGCTGTTTTAAATATTCTCTTGTCTTTGGATTGGCTTCTAATCGTTGCATTATATCTGGAGCGGCAAATGGATTGCCAAGAGGCTGACTACCTGATGGTCCTGTCAAATAAAATAAGTGATAATAAACAATGGTCATTTTATTCCTGACATAAAATAAGATCACATACATGAAGCTATCCATATTATTGTGCATTTTTTTTAAAAACAACATAAGCATCTAGCATAATTATTGACGCTTATAATATTGTAAATGGTATTATAAATATATATGTACATATATATGCAAGACTCAGATCAATGTTTGGTCTCTATCCACATTGTTCTCAATCCACGTCCAAATATATGTCACAATAAAATAACATTCTAAATCGACAGCTAATTTTATGTTCCTCTAATCGATGACTTTTTTTTTTGACATTTTTAAATCAACGCCATTTTTGGCCTCTCTAATCGACTTCCGTTTTACGGAATTGTTGCAGAAAAGTAACATCTTTATTAACGGGTGGGTTGAATCTAGACCCAAAAAGGTGTGGAAAATGTACAACCAAATCTTAATACTTTTAACAATTAGGCGTAAATTGTATTCTTTCTATTGTTTGAGTCTGTATACTGCCCACTAAGTTCTCTTGCAATTATTTTTGTCTTGGGTTTGTTGTCTCATTGTCTACACCCACATGTATTTGTTTATATGAACAAGAATTGAAAACAACAACGTTGATTGGTAAAATGAACGTCTTTCACTAAGCTATTACTATGTTACGTATGTACATGTAATATTAATATGATGTTAGTGATTGTCTTAGTGACATTTTCTGATGTTTGTCCTAATATTTTGATATCAAAATAAGAAAACAGTTAACATGGTTAAAGTTTCTGTAAGCTACTTGACAAAAAGACAAAACGATTATCATACCTAATATAAACAAAGATCAAATTAAAAATTAATTATTCAATGAAATTTAGAGCCATTGCGATGAGAGGAGACTTTTTGTCAAATAATTCAGATGTCATTTGTGTGATTCATAACGTCACATTGGATGTTGATTAGAGGACTTAGTAAATATTTGACACCGATTCAAAATGCAGAGTCAGATTTGGACGTTGATTTGAGGAACGGACGTCAAATTTAGGCCGGACATCGATCTGAGTCTAACATATATATTACATATGGTGTAGCATTCTTCTTTTTTCATTGGTATATATACATTGATTGTCAATATTATAAATCTTGAAAAATACAATGTAAAATACACGTCCACTGATGTGTAATGGTCTATTTGACAAGTTCCTTGTTTACTGTAATATCATAATAAAAAATAAATGGGGCAGATGATTCTCCTGCTAGCATATAATGCTATATAGGGACATAATTCAACCAGATGCTCCGCAGGGCGCAGCTTTATACACCGCAGAGGTTGAACCCTGAATGGTTGGGGCAAGTATGGACACAACATTCAAGCTGGATTCAGTTCTAAATTTGGATTGTGATGAAATATTTGACCAGCATAGGTTTCTGACACAGATATGAAGTTGGTCTAATGAATAATAAATATTTTTTTTGCCTTTGAGCAATTCACTATGCTGTTGAATATTAATCCTCTCAAAAAAAATGTTTGAAGAAATTTTCTTTTTATTTATGAAATCTGAAATGAAAAAAATTTACCTCCCCCCCCCATTTTTTTTCACATCCCCCTTTCCCTTTTTCTAAAACTGATCTCAATTCAAATTTCTAATGGAGTTTGCAACAATAACTACTCATTTAAATACATCATAAAATATTAAAATGTAAAATAAAGTGCTTGTTATCACTGAATGGTTAAGATTGTTTTAATTTATCAGTTGGTAGTAAAAGTGAATATACATTGTATATTGTATAAAACAATAATTTAAGTTGATTCAACTACTATTCTGGACAAAGAAAGATAACTATAATTTTCAAAGATTTTATAAAGCATTGGTTTTAGGTGATTCAACATCTATTCTGGACAAAGAAAGATAACTCCAATTTATTGTCTTGAAACTACAAAAATGCTTGTTTTTGGACCTTTTTTGGCCCTTTATTCCTAGTCTGTTTGCCCCATAACCCTTAAAATATATATCAACCTTCTACTTATGGTATTAAACATTGTGGTACAATTTCAGAACAATTGAAATACCTATACACAACTTCTTGTCCTGAAATTAGATAAATGCTTGTTTGGGCCCCTTATTCCTAAACCTTAGGGACCATAACCCCCAAAATCAATCTCAAACTTTCTTTTATGGTTATAAACATTGTGTTAAAATTTTATTGATTTCTATTAACTTATACTAAAGTTATTATCCGGAAACCATCCGTCTTCGGACAACGCTGACGATGACGTGATACCAATATGTGACCGCAAAAAAAATTTGCAGTCGTATAAAAACAAATTCACTTTACCCCTTTCCACCAATCACTCTCTTTTTTTCCCCAATAGTATTAAAGGTATATAAGCCCTTTATCAACATGAAAAGTATTGAAAAGATAGTTTAAGTAGTCCATCACACTTCGGCGTTACAACTGACACATTTTGTCATAGCTATCAACAAGATAGCGTCACAATGCCACCATCTCACTTCAGTGGGATAAAACAAACACACTTCAGCATCAAACAATCTTACAATACTGTTCGGAGTACCATTGCAGTTCAGATATATAATGAATTTAAATTTAAAGGAAAATCCCATCAAAAGGTTGATTCTAAAAATGATTGTATATTAGGCAAAATGCAAAATTACCTGATAATTTACTCTGTGCATCCTCTAAACCATTTTTTAATTGTGCATTTTCAGGGTCAATCTTTAATCCTTCCATAAATACTGAAGCTGCTTCTTCATATCTATTCAAATAACATAGGGCTGTGCCTTTCCTTGAGAAACCCTATATAAAAATTACTCTGTTCTTAATAAACTTGTTGTGAAGCACCTTTTAATTAACAATGTGTGTCTAAAAATACAAGAGCTACATCATGTACATAGGGGTATACATTTTTGTAAATCTTAATAAAAGAACATGTATAAAAAAATTCAGGATAACTTCTATGTACACACCAAGTTACTCTTATTAATAATTATCTATTGTGACAGTTCTGAGAGGCGATACTATTTCTACACATTTCTCATACAAAAATTAAACAGAATTGAGACAACTCTCCAAAAGAGACCAAAATGACATAGAAGTTAGCAACTTTAAAAAGTCCAATCAGCAGACTGAACATTCAAAATTGGTAGTTAATTGAGTCACTGGACCATGACCTAGGAGGCAGGGTCTAAAACAATTTATCAATCTGATATTATCAGATTATTACATGACATTTTTCATATCGCATGTATTATCAGCCCTAGGTTTAATATCAGCCCAAGAGCCGCATGGCTTGGCTCGAGGGCTGATATTGACCGAGGGCTGATAGTACATGCGATATGAAAAATGACATGTTATGATCTTTTTATCATATGCTTCAACGGTACAGAAAAATAACAGATTCATATATTGATCCTTCTACGTGGTTCCCGAAAAGAAGTTGAAGGAGTAAAAAGTTCACGGACGTCGGACCCAAAATTTGATACATTCAATATGAAATCTTTCTAGCATATGCCTCAACAGAGGGAAAAAAACACATTTTAATATGGACAAATCGACAAAAAAATAATTCAACAATATACATAATGAAAATTGTTTGGAAAAATCAACTGTTTTAAAGTAACTTTTTAAATTATGTTTCAGAAAAACTTAAAAAAATTTATTTAATTATTTTTTTATTTTATTTTTAATTTAATTTAATAGACCACTTTCGAGTTCATCCGTCACCGGAAAAAACTCGTCAATTATACGCGCCTTTATCATCGTCATTTGTGCGTTTAGGGGCGTCGTCACTTCCTTCCAATGTTGAGCGAGTGGTTTGGAAAACTATAATTCTATATTGTACGAATTATTCGGCAAATTGAATTCTCAAAATTGACAATCAACACTGCTGTCATTAGGGAAATGTCAGTAAGTACCTACAGAGCAACCATTATTTCTAGTTTATCCTGCACAAAGACGATCACTAAGACGCTTGATGAACGTAAATAGTGCAGGGATACAGGCGAGCCCCTCTATCTGGTAAATGACGTCATAAAGGCGTGTATAGTTGACGAGTTTTTGCCGGTGACGGATGAACTCGAAAGTGGTCTATTATTTTACCCAATATACTTTCCAGTATTCAAATAATTGTTATGTACACTACTTTGTAATATTTTTCACTGAAAACGTAGCATTGAGGTGTATATTCCGGAATTTGCCGAGTATCACCGGATTGCCATGTGATAACGTTACGGAAAGGCATGTGATAACAATCGAAGCATGTGATAAACTTTTCATATCAGCCCGCTAAGCACCAATTCGAAAAATATGGAAAATACTTTAATTTAATACTATTATCATACGGTAAAAATCATATGTTATTTAGTCTAAGTATATGATAATTACTGATATAATGCAACTTTATAGAAAATATCATTGATCTTTCACACTGAGTTCCTGTTAAACTGATTTATGCGAAAAACTTAACATCTATTCCTTACCTTTGCCCAATCTGGTTTTATTTCTATTGTTTTGTCAGCATCTCCAAGTGCTTCAAGGTATCGTGCAGCTTTAGTGAGCGCTGCAGATCTGTTACTATATAATACATGGTTTTCAGGATCTAATGCTATGGCCTCTGTATACTTCTTTATTGCCTCCTCAAAGTCAGAAGTTTCCAACGCCTTATTTCCCTCAGATTTAAGATCATTCACCTAAAATGTGTAGTGTGTTGTATCCTTTTCATTTATAAAACCATTTGACTTTTCCTTTTAGATTATCATTTATTAAAGTAGGCTGAATCAGCACCATGTCAAACCATTAGAATATATATAATTTGAGTAAAAATTAACATTCATAACATGTTAAACTTATTACTTTCTACACTGTACCAATCACACAATATTTTGTTGTGCAAAAAGTAACATATACAAAATTGGCTGAAATTAAAATTTGTTCTACTATACCGCCCAATAAAATGTCTAGTTACAGCTTCCTGTCAATACAAAATAATGGCAGTAGGTCAAATTTTTACTTTTTCTTATACATATCATCTGATAAAATTATACATTTTCCCCAAATACACACCTAGTAATTCCCCCATATATGTGAAAAACTTTTATAGTTTAAATGTTGTGATGTATCACTCACTTAAAAAGTCAGCAGGAATAGGTTTTTCAATCTCTTACTGGTACACATTGCTACTTGACGGATGTCACCCTCATACTTTCTTATTTCAGTGTTTATTTCTGTTATTTTTGAGATTCATATATATTTCTTTTTCTATATACTAATACAATGTATATGTTCATAGATAGGATGTATAAAATGTTATGATCAATGCACTATATTTTGTGTATTAAAAAGGTAGTGATAAGCCTGGGAAGATTTAGATATCAAGTTGGTCCCATAAGGTTTTGATTGCATGAATGCAATCTTTACCCTAATAAAAATATTCCTCTTGATACTATCTTTTGATAAGAAGCTTCTGTCCGAGTTTGGTCAAAATCCAGGATACTATATAATTATGAATCTAATAAATGTTTTAAAAACTTTAACTGCAGACTGTATGTAATATGAACTAGAAGAAAAACTAAGTTCATTTATCATGTTTATAAGTAAAATACAGAAAACAGGAAAAACAGGTAAAAAATTTTAACAAAATTTCTTCTAGATACTAGCTTTCGATCATAAACAAGCTTCTGTTTAAGTTTGGTAGTAATATAGGATAGGCAATATAGGAAAGGTGTACTGACATAAGTAGTCTCTAAACACATTAGCTCCATGGAGCTTTCGTTAGTAGAAGCCATATTAACTATGTGTATCAGTGAGAAAAATGTAAAAGCATAAAAATATAGTATATACATGTACCAATACACATAATTAACAGCGCCTGGTGATGTTTGATAGCCTGACCGGTTTCGGTCCATAAAGGACCTTCATCAGAGGCAGAATGGTGGATTAATGTTTGCCCCCTATTTATATAGATATGGTAACCGGCGGTTGAGTTAACCGGCGGTTGGGTTAACCGGCGGTTGCGTTAACCGGCGGTTGCGTTAACCGGCGGTTGAGTTAACCGGCGGTTGAATTTACCGGTGGTTGAGTTAACCGGTGAAAAATCTCAGTGGGATTTTCCATGGTTACAATTATCTATATTTAGCTAATGTTCATGTTACAGTAAACTTTTTGACATGTTACGGTAAACATTTTTACACTATACGGTAAACATGTGACCTGATGATATAACCATATTTGGGCTTTAGCAATGGATATAGGGTGTTTTAATAATTTAAGAAGTACATAGTAATCATTTAGTCTTGATCTTTGGCTAATGATCCACCTAAATATCAAGTCTTGGAATAGTATCCCCCCCCCCTAAACCAAATTTTATTTGGTTAGGGGGGGGGGGTAATAGTTTTGACTTGATGTTTTGGTGTATCACAAGCTAAAACGTCAAGACTGCATGACTACCATGAAATACTATTATTAGACTTGATATTTAGGTGTATCATAAGCCAAAGATCAAGACTGCATGACTACCATGAATTACTATTTCAAGACTTGATATACAGGTGTATCATAAGCCTGAGGTCAAGACTGCATGACTACTAGGAAGTACTATTTCAAGACTTGATATTTAGGTGTATCATAAGCCAAATATTAAGATCACATAACTACCATGAAATACTATTCCAAGACTTGATATTTAGGTGGATCATTAGCCAAAGATCAAGACTAAATGATTACTATGTACTTCTTAAATTATTAAAACACCCTATATCCATTGCTAAAGCCCAAATATGGTTATATCATCAGGTCACATGTTTACCGTATAGTGTAAAAATGTTTACCGTAACATGTCAAAAAGTTTACTGTAACATGAACATTAGCTAAATATAGATAATTGTAACCATGGAAAATCCCACTGAGATTTTTCACCGGTTAACTCAACCACCGGTAAATTCAACCGCCGGTTAACTCAACCGCCGGTTAACGCAACCGCCGGTTAACCCAACCGCCGGTTAACTCAACCGCCGGTTACCATATCTATATAAATAGGGGGCAAACATTAATCCACCATTCTGCCTCTGATGAAGGTCCTTTATGGACCGAAACCGGTCAGGCTATCAAACATCACCAGGCGCTGTTAATTATGTGTATTGGTATATACTATATTTTTATAGTAATATAGGATAGTTTAAGAAAGTTAATTATTAAAATTTCAAAAACTTTAACCACAGAGTGAATATTTGTGGACCCTGCCACTGCTGGAATGAAGCATCACAATGTCTCTCTTATTCAACAAAAGTCGATGGCTGGACAAAAAGGAAACTTTTCATTTTGTTTGTGCTGATAAGAACTGCATTGAGTTAAGTATTTATCTATTTTCGCATGTTAAACCAGAATATATAAGATATTTTACTTGTTCAATACAACTGAGAGTTAAAGCTTAACTATCATGACTATACTATTCTTTAGAATTTTGCTCAGACATGATTGAATATCCTGTTCCATCATATCATAGACAGGGATAGGGTACAGTACACAAGTACTGGGGCAAAAAAATATGTGTTTACTGTCCCTTGCTGAAAAAGACCAGCCATCATGAAATAGCTTCATCCTGTTCAGGAATTGTTTAATCAGTTACTTTATTTTTCCAGATTGTAACAGTGGTCATTAGTTGTAATCTCTGCCATGCAGATATTGGTTACCATATTTTTTTTACCCAATATGTGTTGAAGATATTTTGCATTAAGCTTGTATTTGAACAAAAAGAACATTGTTGTCAAAATTAATAACATGAATACTGGTGGAAATATACACGATATAATTTGCCCAGTTTTCAGTGAAAAAAAAATTGAGATAGGTTCTAAAATATAAGATTACACATCAGTCAGGGATGTTGTAAAAACACATACTTTTCTTGGAATGATCTTCAATGCATTTTATGATTTAATTTAAAGATGGATTTAAGAAAAAAAAAAAAAAAAAAAGACATTTAGCTTGTATAGTACCTATTGAGGGGATCTGCAACACTATTCAGTAGATAACTATACACTTGACTTTATGGTCCAGGCCTCTACAATAACTTTTTTTTCAACTTGTCCAGTAGGAAAAGTACATACCAAAACTTACTTGTCCGAATGAAATTGTAACTTGTCCAAAACAAATCTTAATATTAACCTTTTTTGCATTTCAAGTTGATTCAAGGAACAAAATGAATTACACAGAATTTGATTTATATCCTTTGAAATACTTTTAAAAGATATGAGCCATGGACAACTGAATTGAGTTGTGTCACAGGACTTAGGTTCTAGTTTTTATCAATGCTAAAGTCTCATCATACTTTGCACATGAGGCACCATCTGATTGGCCTCTAAATGTACACTCATTGGATTTTTATCCTATTTTTTTAAAAGTTGAAAAAAGTTTATTCAAATGCAATCAATAAAAAGAATATGAGGCATGATTGTCAATTAGACACAAGACCAAATGACACAGAAATTAACACTTATAGGTCACTGCATTGCATTAGTATTGTTTTTTCTACATAAAGATCAAATATGATTTGATGATTTTTATGGTAAATAATTTCCTCATTCTTATTTAAAAAATACGTTATGGACATCAGTATTAATTATTATAGAGCAACAAAATAAGGTAGGAAAAGAAGTTCTGATTTGTCTTGGTCCAGAAATGTCTACTGCCTTGCCAAACTGTCTATTAATCATGTTTATGAAATATGTCTCCTACAGTGCCCAACTGTCTAAGTCATCATCAAAGTTGGATTAAAATTTATTTTCTGCAGAATGATTCTACTTGTCCCATCGGACAAGCTTGGTATAGCTTTTACTTGTCCGACCTTTTTTACCTCTGGTACCTGACAATCAGACAAGCGTTATTGTCGAGGCCTGTGGTCCTTATCAAATGAAGGTTGTTTACAAAAAAAATCGTAATCAAGTGTATAACTATGTACTGGTAGAATCCTCCGTTTTCAGAATCCATGTAAACTCCCTATCACTTTCAGCATTAATTGATATGTGTCACAACAATATTTACAAGGACAACCCCCACTCCAATACAACTTTTAGGGAGTGCTAGGACATTGGGAAGTCTGATATTATGGTAGAGGAAGCCGAGAACTAGGAGAGAACCACTGCGACACTCAGCGGAAACAGAAAAATTTCTTTGCAAGTTGAGGGAGGTAATAAACAGATTTGTATCATTCACCAAAATGAGTTATAATAAGGTTAATAACAATCTGATCGACTTTAGGCTGGAACAACTTGAAATATATATATATTATAAACCTATTTGGGTTACTCTGATACTGATAGCTTTACATGAAGTGCGACTCCATGGTATCATGTTAAATCATGGTGGCATTTCCACGTGAGCTTGCAGTTAAAAGTTTGTATTTACTTTTTTTTTCATTGATATGTGTGCTAGGTGCCGGTTTTCCAGTTAGTGTAAAACACGTGCAGACAAATTCAACAGAATTCGTTGTGGTTAACCATACTCATGGCATAAAACTGGTTGTCTCTTCAACCTAATCTTACCTTTTTCTGATTTTCGGATGACATATTCCTACAGGCTACAGCGTTTTCCTATGTTTTCTCAATTATTGAAACCGAATTTTCTAGAGTCCTTCGTACTTATCGGAACTCACTTAGCATTATCCATTAGTTTTTGTCGACTGATTCCCTGAAAAAGAAATTTCTTCGTACCGAGAAGAAGGAACAGTGACCAGTATATTTACCTCCCTTTGATAATCCGGAACGCCTTGGTAGTTTTCGTCAATAAAAACGACTTGCAGCTTTAATCTGTGATATGCGCATAAAAAATTAAAATAGATCATTTAAATGCGCATATTACATACCAATACCAATACCAGTACCAATACCAATACCGATACAATACCAATATCAATATAATACCAATACAATACCAATACAATATAATAAATACAATACAAATACAATACAATATAAAACCAATATCAATAAAACACCAATACCAATGTCACTGTCTACGTCACTGTTGATGCCAATATCAATGTCAATGTCAACGCAATGTCAATTGGGATTGGGATTGGAATTGGAATTATAATTGAAATAAGAATAGGAATATGAATAGGAATAGGAATAGGAATAGGAATAGGAATAGGAATAGGAATAGGAATAGGAATTAGGAATAGGAATATGAGAAGTAACATGAATATAAATTGAAATTGGAATAGGAATTGGAATTGGAATAGGAAAAGGAATAGAAATAGGAATAGGATAGGAATTGGAATAGCAATAACAATAGCAATAGCAATAGCAATTGGAATAAAATTGAAATAGCAATAGCAGTGGCGGATCCAAGGGGGGGTTCCGGGGGTCCGCACCCCCCCTTTATTTTGGCCGATCAATGCATTTGAATCGGGACATATGTTTTGCACCCCCTGCACCCCCCCCTTTGCCCTGGGCTAGCACCCCCCCTTTCGAAAATTCCTGCATCCGCCACTGAATAGCAATAAGAATATGAATATGAATTCGAATTGGAATAGGAATACCGTATAGCGGGTTATTTTCGCGGGGACAAATCGAAAACAAATTTTTTCTTTCAATTTTAGCATTACAGATAGTGGCAGCTGAGGGTGAAACAAACAATTTTTTTTTTATCAGAATCAAAAACAAATTATTTTTTTCTCCAAAAACTGGAAACAAACTTTTTTTTCCAAAAAAAAAACATAGCCCCCCCCCCCCCAGAAAATCAAATGGTTGCTGCCTTACAATTTTCGAAGTCAATGTCGATGTCAATGTCAATGCCAATTACAATGCAAATGACAATGTCAATACCAATAGGAATAGGAATAGGAATTAAAATACGATTAGGATTAGGATAAGAATATGAATATGAGAAGTAACAGCAATATAAATTGAAATAGGAATAGGAATTGGAATGGGAATAGGAATGGGAATGGGAATGGGAATAGGAATAGGAATTAGGAATAGGAATAGGAATTAGGAATTAGGAGTAGGAATAGGAATAGGAATAGGAAGAGGAATTATGAATAGGAATAGGAATAGGAATAGGAATAGGAATAGGAATTAGGAATAGGAATATGAGAAGTAACATGAATATAAATTGAAATTGGAATAGGAATTGGAATTGGAATAGGAAAAGGAATAGAAATAGGAATAGGATAGGAATTGGAATAGCAATAACAATAGCAATAGCAATAGCAATTGGAATAAAATTGAAATAGCAATAGCAATAAGAATATGAATATGAATTCGAATTGGAATAGGAATACCGTATAGCGGGTTATTTTCGCGGGGTGTAAATTTTCGCTTATTTTCGCGGAAAGAACCAAAATCGCCAAAATAAATTCCGCCAATTTAAAAGTGCACAGGCTAAGATATTGATAACAAAAATTTGAGTCCGCTAAAATAATAACCGTCAAAATATTTCGAATACATTATTCAATGAAAATCGCGAATTTTTACACCCGCGAAACTAACCCGCTATACGGTATGATTAGGAATTGGAAAAGGATAAGTAATAGGTAAATGAATTCGAATAGGAATAAAAACAGGAATAGAATAGGAAATTGAATTGGAATATGAATTTGAATAGGAAATGAATTCGAATTGTAATAGGATCAGCAGGCGCGGATCCAGAGGGGGGGGGGGGGGGGGTTCCGGGGGTTGGAACCCCCCCTTTTTTTTGGCCGATCAATGTATTTGAATGGGAGCATATAGCTGGACCCCTCCCCCCCCCCCCTTTACCCTGGGTTGGGAACCCCCCTTTTTTAAAATGACTGGATCCGCCCCTGATCAGGAATAGGAATAAGAATAGGAATAGGATTAGGAATATGAATAGAATTAGGAATATGAATAGGATTAAGAATATGCATTTGAATATGAATTTGAATATGAATTGGAATTGGAATAGGAATTGGAATAAGAAGAGGAATAAGATTAGGAATAGGATTAGGATTAGGATCACGGGATCAGGATCAGGATCAGGAATAGGAATAGGATTATTAATGGGAAAATGAATTGGAATAGGAATATGGTCAGGTATAGGAAAAGGAATAGGAATAAGATTTGAATTGATAATGGAATTGAATTTGGAATTGAAATACTCTAACGCGAGAAAAGACCGAGGAAGTCATGTTTTTTTTCAGATTTTTTTTTCTTCTGTTCAACAATTGGCAACCCCTGAATTACAGGCTCCTGACCTCGGACAGGCACCTACAAACACAATGTGGATGTTTTAAACTTGTTACCGGGATCCTAACCCTCCCCTAACCTGGGACAGTGGTGTAACAGTATAAAACAAAAACGAATAATAAAAATCAGTTGAAAAAGGCTTAAATCATTAGAAGGATACAAGTGTAGATACATGTATCAAAAACACAGAGTGGAAGTGGCCGGGTACCAAGACTCTTTCATTTTGCAATAGAATTAGTGCATTTGTCTTTTCTGCACTTTACACAAGTATTCCCCATTCCAAACTAAAAGACAAATTGAAGGTATTGGTTCTGCTTTTATTCATAAAAAAGTATGACCAACGTAAATACAAGTATTTTGTCTTAGGGAGGGATAAATCATACTTTGTCAAAAAAAAACCCACTTGGATTCAAACAAACAATTGTCTGAAACTGACATCTAGATGCTTGATTTGATTGACAATATATTCATTACGTTTGTATGACATGTTTGTTTTAAACAAACAATCTGCATTTGCATGGGAACTTGTCGACTTGTTCCTTTATTCGTGTGAGACTGACTTAATACAGGAACTTCAGTTCTTATGAAGAACGAAAAGAAGTTAGCAGTACTTTCTGCTATAGCCTATGTAGATGATGTTCTAACACTAAATAGAAAGAAAAACACATTCAATTCCGTTCAATCTCTGCATCTAGTACTTATATATCAGTACTTCTAACTAACTCCCTTACTACTATCAAAGAAATTGTTATTAACTTTTGTACATAGTCCCCTTATCAGTTAAAAAATCATTGTAAATTGTAATGGAATGAAATTCTAACTTGAGTCTATAACTTGTCATCGACGTGGTGTAAACTACATAAAATAACAAACAAACCTACCACTAAGTTCTCCTAACAATTTACTAAAGAAAAGGGAAAAAAATCCAAAATGTAATTTATCTTAATACAATGTCTTTTACAAATCTTTTAAAAATGAGGTTTTTCCCTTTGAACAGAAATCTAGTAATTAATAAGTATCAAAAATTTTAATCGTGAAAATCGAACTTGACCTGTTACTTGTCATGATAAAACAATACACCAAATATAGAATCAATAAATTGAAGCATGAAGGAAAAAATAGTCTGGAAAGCTGATTTGCCAGAATGACGGGTGGACAGACGGACAGACAGACGGTAGGGGACTAACAATGGTATCAATAATTTTGGAGTGTTAACAAATCTTTATAGGTTTTAGATGAAATACATGCTCTTGGTGATCCTTTTAATACTGTTGACAGTTATAATTTTTCTACTCTCTACACTACACTTCCACACAATCTTATCAAGAAAAAGTTTTCATATTTAATTAAATGGTCTTTTGAAAAATCTCATTGCCAATTTATCTGCTGTTACTCGTTAAAAGCCTTTTTCTGTAACGAAAAATATATGTGTACGTTTCGGCGATAAAGTGTATCGACAAGTAGTAGGTATTCCTATGAGCATTTACTGAGCCCCTTTAATAGCAGATGTATTCCTGTAATGCTTTGAATCTTTAGTTTATGATCAAACTCCGTAAAGACACGTCATTATTACATTTGGTTGATACATTCAACAACACATACTGCTATCTTTTCGTTAAATATCCCAGAGTTCTCTCAAATATACTACCGAAATTTAACCAAAGGAACTTACTTTAACTAAATCTAACATAAACAGCAGTAGTTGTCCTTTTCTAGATTTAGGCATTTCAGTTTCTCATTGCAATCACAACCAGGTGCTCCGCAGGGCGCAGCTTTATACGACCGCAGAATGAGTCGAACCCTGAACAGTTGGGGCAAGTATGGACACAACATTCAAGCTTGATACAGCTCTGAATTTGGATTGCGATCAAATTTTTGACATAATATGAGATTCTGACACAAAGCAAATGTCAAGATCTTACAAATCTATTGCGCAATATTGTGCAATTAAAAATTTCTTCTTTTAACGTTTCAAAAATTTGAAATTTGAAGAAAAAAAAATTGCAATTGCAATTAGTCCAAAACCTGACATTTTTTTATACATAATATACAAGTAGTGTAAGGGAGGTATATCCGAACATACCCAACATTGTATGTTAAATGTTTTAGAATTGCCTCCCTTACACTGCTTTAAAATTGTCTAAATTGTCCAATGACCAGAAATTCGAGTTTTTCCCTTTTTTTGCCACTAATTCCGAAACATTTTGATCTATAACCAAAAGTACTATAGTCAATACTACCCATCCCTTCATGGTATGGAAACTTGTGGTTTAATTTCAGAGAGTTATTGTTTGAAAACTACAAAAATTATTATTTTGGGCCCCCTTTTTGGCCCCTTATTCCTAAACTATTGGGACCATAACCCCCAAAATCAATCCCAACCTTCCTTTAGTGTTATTAAACCCCTTTTTTACCCCTTTTCCCTACATATTCGGGAAAATTAACCCCAACCTCAATCCAAGCTTTCTCTGTGTTATATGGAAACATGTGGTACAATGTCAGAGAGATCCATACAATTACACACAAGTTATTGTCTTGAAACAAGAAAAATGATTGTTTTTGGCCCCTTTTTGGCCTTCAATTCCTAGACTGTTTGCCATATAACCACTTAAAATAAATCCCAACCTTCTACTTATGGTATTAAACATTGTGGTACAATTTCAGAACAATTGAAATACTAATACACAACTTTTTGTCCTGAAACTAGATAAATGCTGTTTTTGGCCCCTTTTGGCCCCTTATTCCTAAACGTTGGGACCATAACCCCCAAAATCAATCCCAAGCTTCCTTTTGTGGTTATAAACATTGTGTTAAAATTATATGGATTTCTTTTTACTTATTCAAAAGTTATTATCCGGAAACAATCCGTCTTCGGACGACGACGACGTGATACCAATATACGACCATTTTTTTTTTAATTTGCGGTCATATAAAAACAGACAGACTAATTCAACCGCTCGGACACGGTCCTGGAACATGCACACGTTCTCATACCAAATTCCATCCTGCAGAACACAAATAAGGCAACAATCATTTTTTTCCACGCACAATTGAAATCTGGAACAGCCTTCCCCGGAGTATTGTGATTAGCGATTCTATAGAGTCGTTCAAAACATCTGTCTCAACCACACCTACAGTCGGTAAATTCATCATGTGTAAATAGTTTTATCTTACTGTTAAAAAAAATAAATGAAAAATATGCACTTCCACTATGTAATTTTTTTGGTTTAATATCAAATTTGTTATATTTCACTGTATATATGTCTTCACAAAGCAATGCGCAGTACAAGTGACGTAAACTTCGACGTGTTGAAGGCGGTCATTATATAGAAGAAGTAAGGGGAAACTCCATCCTAAAATTTACGACAAAAGAGACGATTTTTCATTCCCTATGGTAAATTTTCCTTTTTTAGACAGCGATGTTCCTTCGACTCAATTATGCGGTGTTTGTATATCCCAACCCCAATCGTTCCTTATGCCCGTGTGAGTATAGTGATGTCATATATTGTAACGAACGCAATCAATGCATCACTGTTAAATTATTAAGTCAGGGATTTCGTTACAATAAATTACTTACAACTTTTACTAAATTATTTCATAGGTTCAAAGAAATTTGGCTGTAACTGTAGAAAACTTCTTAAAATGGTACTTCAAGTCCTAAATTTTGCCGTTATACTGTATACTTAAAGCGCGGAAATCACTATATATATATATGTGATCCGCGTAAACTCATCGAACCTTTGAACAAACTTATAAGTAAAGGTTATCTTACCAATATTGTAATTAGATCTTTGAATATAGTTTACATTGGCACAAATATCGATTTTGTCATCAGCAAATTAAAACATAACTAAATTTGTATTTTTTCAAACGGGATGTATAAATACGGTACATATCGACGTTCATTTTTTCGATCAAGAGATTAACTTCTAACTGTCTTAATGCCTTTCGACACTTTTATTTTTGGCATTGCACAAGTCATGTATTTTTTGACTGTCCATGGCGTTCAAATACTAAATCCCTGAGATGTGATTTTTAAGTCTCTTGTGCATGATTTTTTTTATTATTTTTTTGCCTTTAAGCTAGCTGTCAGCAATTGCGAGTACTCACAAACCGTACTTTCTTGTTAATTTGACCTGTTGATACTCATGGTTTATAATGTTGTTTACATATTCAGGATTTTATCTCGTCTCTCTATTTTTGGCATATACCAGATTTGATAAGTGTTAATTTGGTATGACTATTAATTTTCACTTTTTCGTACTAATTAGTCTATGAACAAAAAATATTCCGTTCTCCATTTGAACGGTATGGTATACCTTACAAAAAAAATATTTGTCTTTACCTGTGTACTGTACAATAAAATTATTCTATTTGGCGGCTTTTTTGTTGTTTTTCTGAAATAGTCGGGAATCTGATGTTCAGTTGTCGTTTGTTGATGTGGTTCATAAGTGTTTCTCATTTTTCGTTCTTATAAAGATTAAACCGTTGGTTTTCCCGTTTGAATGGTTTAACACTAGTCATTTTGGGGCCCTTTATAGCTTATTGTTCGGTGTGAGCCAAGGCTCCATGTTAAAGACCTTACTTTGACCTATAATGGTTTACCTTTACAAATTGTGACTTGGATGGTGAGTTGTCTCATTGGCACTCATACCACATTTTCTTATATCTATTAATGTTAATGCTAGAAATGTAAATGAGAGTAATAAATACAGAAATGTATTCAAAGTTGATCATTTGAACATGGTCAGGCGTGTAGCTACGTTTACGTCAAACCGCCGGGGAGTACACTTGAATTTTGATAAAAACAAAATTAATATAAAGAAAATAAAAAGGAACTTGTTTAAATTAAAAGCACACCAGCTTTATAGTACTTTCTTTATTAGCTTGATATTGCGGATCAATTGACGAAATTTACTTTTCAGCCAAATTGTATCATATATTATATTTGTTTATTTTCTGTCAAGTCTGTAATTTTCCCGTGTTTTACGGACAAAATTAACAGGTACGAATATTTAGTCTGGGGTTAACAATTTTTTACACAACAATTTCTTTGTCAAAACTTCATCTGATTAAATGAAACTTTAACAGAATCCAAGATTTGTTTTACAAATTTTGTCTGAAGCAACTTCTTTGAAAGTAAATTTTTTTGTTCATGTTTCAGTATTATATTGACAGACGGTGTGGATTTTATAGACTGTCATGAAACTTGGCCGAAACTTATATTCCAGATCTGAGACTACTATGATATGAATGCACTGGATGTGTTATAGTAATCTCAGTCCAGATCAAGAAAAAATATGATTATCTAAAGAAAATGTTTAATTTTTTAAAATCCTGTAATTGAAAGATAAATGGATTCACTTTTAGCGAGGATAAATTCCAGACGAGAACCATGGTTCCACAGAACCCTTTACGATATCTAATATTGCACCTGAATATCTCTGGAGATTAAGACATACAATATGTGTGTTTGTTTGTTGAGTGCTTTATCCCCACGATATTTTAAAACATATTCTAAAAGTTACTGGTTGTGACATTTTCTCTAAATCCAATGACCATTAAATTTCAAATT
Source organism: Mytilus edulis (assembly GCA_019925275.1). Taxonomy (NCBI): domain Eukaryota; kingdom Metazoa; phylum Mollusca; class Bivalvia; order Mytilida; family Mytilidae; genus Mytilus; species Mytilus edulis. The sequence continues at coordinate 26,771,831 of CM034350.1, read as the reverse complement.
AACAAAATGAATATTTTTTTATTAACATAACATATAAACCATTTAAATTCAAAAGTATGCTGCTACTGATGAGTTAAGATGACAATGATGGTATCCATTCTCGATCATTCTTTAGATTCGGGGGCTTCGCTTCCTAGCTCTAACCCAATAGACAATACAGCAATTGTTTGACATTGACACGTTTTAGGGTCCTTAGATCGCCGAGGTTCAGGCGTACACGTAAACATGACCTACATTTAGCTACGCCACTGGTTTTAAAAATACATTTGGTACATAATAAAATAATAGATCATAATAGGAACTGAAGTTTGAATGTCAATTACCTGAACTAAAATCATTAGTATAAATTGATACAAACCTCATAGAATAAACCTCTGAACTTGTTGGATAGTTGTCTCCCTGACAATCATACCACTTCTCTTTAGTTTGATATTGATAGAAAATTTTATTGATTTTTTTTTTAACAATTGATGCTAAGATGTGACAGACGATTGCAAAGTTTTACAGCTAATTTCCTAAAGCATGCAGAGCAAGACTTTAGTTAGCTTGCTTGCTTTGTTTTTATATTGTAGAATCATTAGGATAACACCCAATTAAATTCAAATATTATATATACAGGTTAAACTTTGACTATATATATTGTTTAAAGATGTCAATCTTGTTTACAAAGCTTGTATAAACAAATATACAAACAAAGCAAGCAAGCCAACCAAAGTTTTGCTTTACATGCATGAGGAAATTAGCTGTAAAGTTTTTAGCATTTTCTAGCGGTTTTAAAGCCTAGAATAGTGATTAATGAGTTCTAGCTAGTCTGGTGGTATTGCTTGGTTCTATTACATGTACATTCCTTTATTGATTCGGCGAGAAAACTATCCTAATTTGTAACGCTTTCCTGCAGAAACAAGTCGTTATAATTGTGTGTCCGTTGTTGTTAGAAAGAAAAGTTCTGGTATTGTAAACTAAAAAAAAAGTAGGAATGTTGGATATATGGGGATAACAAAAAAAGTGGGGATACGGGATTAAGAGAAAATCACACGAGAACTAAGGAAAACGTAAACAAGTGAAAAGTGGGTACAAATTGATTGATGAAATGAGTAGACCGTGCTCCCAACCCCACAATGCTTGATGTATGACTGTTTCCTCCTCACAACTTTGTGATCTTAATGATCTGCAAGCTTTGGTGTCGATGTCGCACAAAAGTTCATAACAACACGGTGTTGACAGTTTAATTTCCATTCCACATGGTGTAGATTTGTGTAACAGTGTATTCCAGTTGAGTTTCATAGTGCAATGTCATTCATATTGTAAGGATACTCAATGAGTTACCTCCCTTTAAAATGCCTATTTAAAAACATTAAAATTCAAGCGAAAATAATCTACACTTGAAAAAGTATTAATATAATATAAGCAATAATCTCATTTCATTCCAATTTCGCGTTTTCTCCTTTTCACATTTGCTGATATTCATAGATGCAATTTTTCGATGAAAAGGTTCTAGGTATTTTTATTGATGCATCTCTATCTTGGTCTTCTCATATCGATCATATCGAAACAGTCCGCAGGAATTTTCTGTTTTCTAAACTTTTTGAGCAAGGTATAAGTGGCAATATTTTCCATTTAATTAAAGATATGTACACATGTGTTAAATATTCAGTTAAACTAGATTCCGGACTGACTGATTCCATACTCTCAAATGTTGGTGTTAATAAACAAGGGTGTATACTGAGTCCCCTTCTTTTCAATTTATTTATGAATGACTTTCCAGGATATCTTGATAAGAAGTGTGATCCAGTAGATATAGGGAATACAAGCTTAAATTGTTTAATGTATGCAGATGACATAATTTTAATGTCTCAAACCAAAGAAGAGCTACAAAATTGTTTATCCTCATTGGAACTTTATTGTCAAAAATATAGAAAAAACTCAAATAATAGTATATAACAAATCAGGTAAATTATTGAAAGACTGTAATTTTTATTTTGAGCAAAATCTGATCAAAAGTGTTCAAGAGTATAAATACCTAGGTATTGTAATGAGAGCATTCGGATTCTTTCAGTACTGCAGTTGAAGATCTTAGTAAGAAAGCACTAAAAGTAATTTTCATGATTAAACGTAAATTTCATTGTACACATAATAATACACCTTTGCTTTTAAAACTTTTTGACTCCTGTTTTAAACCAGTTCTTCTCTATGGAAGTGAATTGTGGGGTTCGTACATTTTTAACCTGGACAAAAGATTAACACCATGTTCAAATGATGATTTAGAAAAAACCTTTTTTTTAAATTTTGCACCTGAAAAGGTTCACATTCGATATTGTAAATATGTACTTGGTGCCACGAAATATGCTTCTAATATTGCCAGTATGGTAGAAGTTGGTCTTTATCCAATCTCTATATTTGTTATTTTGCAGTCTCTGGCTATATTTGTATAAAGACCCTCTTTTGAATTTTTCAAAATTAGCATATAATTCAATCGAAGATGTTGATTGTACCTTTCCATGTACCTTCAATAAACACATTTTTCAGTTTCTAAAATTCATTCGTTTTGACCATGTTTGGAATAATAAAGGAACTATGTCAGAAGGAAAACTCATATCTGCCGTGAAAAAGATATTACAAGAAAGATATGGAAATTATTTTTTCTCATGTTTGTCAGGTGAAAAGCTTTCAAAATTACCAGCACTAGCAAAAAAATGATGAGTCCCTACAGTCATAATTTAGACGGCGATTACAAGGCCGTAACTACCATTGAGGCAAGTGAGGCAATTGCCTCACCTAAATTTCGACACAGATTTTTTTTATGGTAATTAAATACGAAATATAAGTCATTTGTTGTTCTGTCTCAACCTTAATTTCTATAACTTGTCATCATTCCTTGTAAATTATTCTTCCAGTATATAACTCAGCATCCCAACAGGTGATGTTCAGTTTCGATTACATTAACCTAGTAGCGAAAATCCTCATGGATATCTGGTTAAAAACAGGCTCTGCATGACAGAAAAAGAAATAGCTATACTGAAGGTAAAAAAGGAATAATTCTAGTAAACTAATGTTGTTTGTGAACAGAGTCTGAGTATTGAATCTAACTTCATTGGAACTTTAATCCAAAGACATAAAAGTAGACCGACAAATCAAGTACTGGGTATCGCAAGGGGGCAGTCCTGTCTGCGTATTCATTTCTCCGTTTCACCAAATTTACTCGTTCTCTTTACAGGTAAACAACATATAAATGATATGAAACATGCATGGATTGTCCATGTTTCTTAAATCTTAAAAATTGAAAGAACATCCCGTATTTCAATTTGACATTATTGAGGAACGGTAGGAAACGGGATTTTGTTTTTACTTATATTCGGGACTATGGAATTCCATGTCTTTATACGGGATTTCGAAATCGGACACCCCAACTCCTAAATTTATAGATTCTGAACTAAAATATCTTACCACTAACTATTTCCAGAAATAACTTGAAATCACGAACCTCCATGTAAACGTCGAAAACTCTATTCCAATTCCCCTGTACCCATTTTATACAAGTAAACTAACTCTAGATAGAATAATTTACACATGTATCTTATTTCTGTCTATCCCTTGTTTGTTTATTCTTTGTCAGCATAAAAGCGAGTTTAATATTTTGTAACAGCGACTGTATGATGGTGCTTACAGGAAAGCTTAATTCCCTTTTGCAAACGAAACTGTTACTACCGATGCTGCTACCGAATTACTGATAGAGAAGAAATCAGAAGAAGGCGTTGATGATAGTGTGTTACCGCTAGAAACAGACTGCCCCGAAACGACTAAAAACTTGGAAAAGGGCATGCATGAGTGGCGAGAGATTAATATGCTGTCTTGCCATGCTCCATGTCCATGGCGATAAGGATTTCAGCAGACCAAATATTCTGAAACAATGTGACAAAACCGGTCATAGAAAAAATGACAATATCTACTGAATCGATGTGTGTTCTATGTTCTGGCGACAGACTCACATTGATATTTTGATGTTTGTGTGACATATAAATTTATAATAAACATTTGGTGTTAGTAAATGTCTTTAAATATGAAAAATTTATATAAAAAGTGTCCAAATTTAAAACATTATTAAACTCTCTGGAAATGCCTAGAATGCAGGATTTTGCACCATTCATTCAGTACCCTCCAAAATTTTTCGCCTCGCTTCGCTCGGCTCATTTACTTTGCCTCACTAAAATAAAATGTCTAGTTACGGCCTTGGGCGAACAGCCATATATGAGAGACTTTTAATTTTTTTTTTTTAATGTCTCTGTACAGTACGGGTTAAAGTTTTCCCTGTGTGTTTTCTTTAACACAAATTCAAGAGTATTGAAATACAGTTTATTATTATTATTATTATTATCATATTGATGTATTGTAATATATAGTAAATCTAAAAAAAAAAAAATACTATATATATATATAGCATGTCTCTGGTCTGTAACCACCACGTGCTCCAGTTGGCGTTATCACGTGGTATGTTACTTCCGCTGACGAAATGTCCATGATAAAGACCACGCGAAGGTATATTTTTTTACTTTTTCTCATATTTAGAAATATTATGGCAGTATATATAACTGACAGCTTTTTATCCACTTATTTATATAAAATAAATGGTCTCCTGGCACTTTCTTTCACTACAAAAAAGAAATGTTGGATGTATCGAGAGGGACCACGATGTGTTGTTTACATAGTCTTCCCGCGAAATTTCCATGCACTTTTTGTCTCGAGTAAATGAAACTTGAATTCTCACACGGTGAGCTACATATGGTTATGTTTTGTATTTAATTGTTGAATAGAAAATTGTCCCTATAAATTTAACACTCACTGACTAGGAACGAGTGGCTCTAGACTGATACGCACAAGTATGATCATATTAGTGATGAAAAACTTTGGCACTGTACCAAATTTTATTGTACATAGAAAACTTAAAAACCTATTCAGGCTATTGTATATTTTGGATATTACAGAAATTGTGTTGTAAATTATTTACTTCCTTGAAAGTTGATTTTTCACCTTGCACTATATTTTTTTTGTAGAATATAACTAAAAGTAAATTATAAAACAAAAGGGAAATAATACACCTTATCGCTATTTGGAATTCTGTAGCTGTTGACTTCTGAGTCTGCACTAATGACCTCTTACATCAAACACTTTTCCATTGGGGTTTCAGATATTTGTATTATGACATTAAAAAATGGCACTGGCTACGGTTACATGGAAATGTAACAATAATAAAAATATTATTGTTACATTGGAGACTTAATTGCTGGAATGCAAAGTTGGGTAAGGAACCGATTAATTACGAATGTAACAATAATTATTGAGGCTACGGTTACATTGCGTTATTGTTACATGAAAAACAGCAATGTACGCTAGATTTATTAAACTTAAATCTTCTATATAGGTTTGTTGCTTAATTCATTCATGTCTACTAAATAATACTTATTATAATAATAAATAATAAAATTATTATTCAACAAATGGTGTTTAAATAGTTTTAGGTATTAATGGATTTGATGTTCTTAAAGATAATACTTCAAATTAGTAGTGCCAAAGGCGAAACATATAGTTCAATGTTGTTGAAAACTCGGGCTGAGAAAACTGTTCACTTTTAAGTATTTAACTGCACACCTACTCGTATTACTGTCATTATACTTTGAACAAAAGATGAAGAGATTCCTATTACCAATTTTGTTTGGGTGAAAAATTTAAAACTTGCATGGGATGCGTTTGAAACGAAACTGAAACAATATCAAGACACAAATTTCATACAGCTATACAAACTCACTTACCAAAAATTGATACATCAAAAGCAAAGTTTGCTAACTGTGAACTAACACTGTGACTTTCTGTATACATATATAAAATTGAGAATGGAAATGGGGAATGTGTCAAAGCGACAACAACCCGAACATAGAGCAGACAACAGCCGAAGGTCACCAATAGGTCTTCAATGTAGCGAGAAACTCCCGCACCCGTCGGAGGCGTCCTTTAGCTGGCCCCTAAACAAATATGTATACTAGTTCAGTGATAATGGACTTCAAAGCTCCTGACTTGAGAAAGGCGCAAAATTGCGGCGGGGTTAAACATGTTTATGAGATCTCAACCCTCCCCTATACCTCTAGCCAATTTAGAAAAAACAAACGCACAACACAGTCAACACTACGCATAGTAAAACTCAGTTTAAGAGATGTCCGAGTCCGATTTCAGAATCCATGGAGGACGTACTTTAAAAAAAATCAAAAAATTGTATGTTATACCTGTATGTATTGTAAATATAAGATAATGTCTTCAACTTTTATTATTTAGTACATATTACTAGTCCCATCGAACATTGCTGTTTTTCATGTAACAAGAACGCAATGTAACCGTAGCCTCAATAATTATTGTTACATTCGTACTTAATCGGTTCCTTATCCAACCATGCATTCCGGCATTTAGTCCCCAATGTAACAATAATATTTTTATTATTGTTACATTTCCATGTAACCGTAGCCAGTGCCTTAAAAAATTTGGAACCTTTGTTTTGTGATGTTCAGAAATGGCAGACAAATAGCAATAAGGTTTAAAGTTGAGTCTCACTATAATTAATTATAATCCTACATACAATACTAAATTCTATTAAATTGCAGGAAAGGATAACTTATTTTCAAAACCCTTAGGGCTGATGGGGGTGGATAACCTAACAACAAATTTCATGCAGCAATACAGCCTTCAATAAAACTACACCTAAGGCCAAAATTAAAAATATGTTTGTTTCCCCTCCCCCCACTCGGGTCAAAAATAAGCCCCTGGGTCAAAAATTTATTTTCCACAAAAAAAATCTAAATTATTTTTTTCCTGAAAATAATTTGGTTCCATTTTTGGAAAGTGCTTGAAAGCAGAAGCATTGATAATCTAAATAAATACACTAAAATTAAGCACAAACAACTGATAAGTGGCCTCGACTGGACAAGTCAAACCATTCATGTGACCATGCTATGACAATCACATCCAGTTAAAAAAAAAAAAAAAAAGATTGCCTTCCTGGTCTGTTTACAAAGGGTAGACCCGGGGGAGGGGAAACAGACATTCTTTTAAATGTGGCCTAAATATATAACAAAAAACTAAACTCTCTATTCGCATAAACTAGCTAACTGAGGTATATGGGTCAATCGTCTCAATGGGGTTTTATCACATGAATATAAATCTTGAAATATTTGGGTTTCTTGATATGCTTTAAATCTTATTGTGTATTTATAATATGATTTTGGGTTGTGTGACTTGTGTTTTTAAGTGGCTTTAATTAAGGATGCAAAATGATCAAACACAGGAGTTTGTTACAATTTGTCGGGTTTACTATCCATACGAACCCCAAAAATGAGCAAGTCTTTAAAGAATAGTCCATTTGTCTATTTATACCGATTTGATTTTGTTATTACACTCTTATAAAACAAATTACTTCCCTTTTTCAATCGAAGACTGGTTCCATACCGGACAAAATTGGCTTCAACTTGCCAATGCAAAGTATGATGAATTGAAAGTGATGTATCAGCGGTTTAACTAATTTTTCATAAAAAATAATTTCTGAGGTCAAAAGTTATTAGATTAACAACAAATTAATGTAATTAAAAGATTTGAAAGCCTTAAATATTACTCACATTACGCACTGGTAAATTTGCTCGTTCTGCTAGCTCTCCAAATATTATAAATGAAAATTAATGTCCCTCATAAGGGAGGCAACTGAAAGAAGGATCTCTAATTACAGGGTCAATTACAGGAATTGGCAAATAGGCTATTAACGATCACCTATTTCAACTAATAATTGTTTAGTCAGCAACTCGACAGTAATGAATTTTACCATTTGAAAACAATTTAGAGGATATGATTAGAAAAACAAACGGTTAACCCCAAGCTGATACGACTTGGGAAATTCACTTTTTCAATGTCCAGCTTGGATGAAGCCATTTGAATATTATAAAACATTAAGGACAGAAAAATGAGAAATCATTATGCTAAAAAATGTCAATTCCTGTCAAACGTCGTAAGGTTAACAGTACACTGCTACAGTGGGTTACAAAACCAGAAGCTGACAATGACTTTATTGTTGACGATAGTAAGGCCTCACTCTTAAATCAAAAATTTGAAATCTGCACACAAGTAAGTTTTAATAGGTACATGTACATGTATGGCTAGTGAAATCCAATATTAAATGTTCCCTCAACACCATTTGCGAGTATGGTTTTGAGAAATGATGCTTGTCCGTCGGAAGAGGACGATAAATGGCTGGCTTGTGTTGAGAGAGAACCATATCTCTTGCACGTGAAAGACACCCTTGTAAATTTCAAAAAAGAGCAGGCTAATGCTGCTACAAGGCAGCACTTTCACCCACAATGGGGAAAGGGATTAATATAAGTTTCAATAACTTGTTTCCCAATCCACTATAAACACTGATAAATATATGTTGATATTTAAAAAAAAAAAAAATGTTTTACTTAAAGCATACAAAGTTGCTGTGTAGGATGTAAATCACCCACTCTCCCATTTTCACACTGAGGTACAGACCCAACAGCCCAGGCTTGTCAAATTTCCCTCTGGCCTGTAAAAATCAAGTCTATATATACAGGCCAACAGAATCTGAACTAAAAAAATTCAAAATTTGAGTTTGGAGCCTGAAGATTTTACAAATGTTCATTGTAAAGACAGAGGACTTTCTCTCTCCTCCACAATACATGAAATTATATTGTTAAAGGCTTTCAAATTCACTACTACTGATTCTGCTTCAAGGCATGTGAGACATATCTCTATATATTTTGTTTTCTTTTGAAATCCTTTACCTTGCATTATCAACATTTTACCATTTAAGGTGGTACCTAACACTACAGGGAGATAACTCTGTAAAGTCAGCTAAACGTTTTAATTAAGTTCTGTTGTAAAAGGAATATTAAGCTTCTCAATGATCATTGGTGTTTGTCAAACTGCTATATAACCAGTGTAATTTTTCTGACAAAACGGTTGGTTCAAAGTTTTTGAAATTTTTGTATTTTTGTTAAAGGGTCAAAGTAAATACTTTGACAAAATTTTATGAAAATTAAACGAGCCAAATTAATTTTAGTGAAAGTGTTAGGTACCACCTTAAGTGAATTATTAAAGTTTTTTTGGATATTTTAATTAAAAAGAGATTCTAATGTCAAAACAACCACTAAGTATACAAATTAAACCAGGTGAGACATCATAGTTCTAATGTAGGATTGATTTATATTTAGGAACTACTACTTCAACTTCTGTAAATTCATAAATTATTGTGTGCATTTATTATTGGGATTTTCAAAGAATGAATGTACAATAATGCAATAATAATTATCGCAATTACAGATAGAATATGAGAACGCAAGATCTTAATATTGCGATTTTCTCATAGTCGCATTAATATTATTCCCAGTTATGAAAACCTCGCAATAATTTCTGAATAAACTGTAACTGGCCATGGCGGGCATGTTTATAAAAATGGTGAAATGTGATATTAATGCCAATGAGAAAGCTATCCTTCAAAGTACAGTGGTAGTAATTAGTTAAAGGCCTCAGTGCATATACAAGTATGACCATTTGCAGTGGTAGTAATTAGTTAAAGGCCTCTGACAGTGCATATATACAAGTATGCCCATTTGCAGTGTTTGAGGTAGTTGTACAAACTTTGTATGATTCAATGTATGTATTTTCATAAACTAAAAGCTTAGTTACTGAGGTAATAATTATTTACATGAAAAGTGTGTGTGTGAAAGAAAGATATTACCAGGATACAACTTGGATAAATTGACATTATTTCTAAAACTCTTATACCTATTTTCATTAAAGGTGAAATTTAACAGAAAATGAAAGAAACATAAAATTACACTACATTAAGAAGAAATCAGTCAAAATGAGGGAAAACGATTGGTGAGTAATTGAGTTTATGAAATTGATTGGTTAGTCTGTCTCAACAGAACTAATGGATTGCATTGACATCATTGCCCTCTGTAATTACTTGAGTATACACTTCAGCAGGTAGTTCCTAATAGCTTCTTCTTGTACTGATAGAGTGGAGCGTGGGCATCATCTGTTCCCATGGACACATTCCCCATTTATTTGTCAATGAAATAATATATAAGGCCAACCTTAAAAATATGTTTGTTTGCTTCCGCGCTTCATACACAATGTACTTCAGTCAACACTTTTACACCCCAATGAAGTTACAAAAAGACCATTCAATTCTTAAATGAAATACTGGAACCCTTATAAACAAGGAATGACCAGAATTATTTTAAAGAAACATTTTCACTGACATATATGCATATTTACTAGAATGTTTTCACGAGTCAAGTATTTGCATCAGAAAATGTAGAAATTAAAAGGAAAGCATGCATAACTGTTAACAAAGAAACTTTAAACTGGGGTGATCTGGTAGGGGTGATCCGGCTCAGATCACCCCTGTTAGAACAAAGGAGCTGGGATGTAATTTCTAATGAACGTTATTTTATAAATAACAAATACAATAGAAATAAACACCGTTCACATTTATTTTATAAATTCTATTTTGCATCGTCAGGTGGTTAAAAATCAACTCATTTAACTTGGATGTTTGGTGCTTCAGGGCAAAGGGATTAGACAGGGTCGTAAATTTCACCTGATTAAGTAATTGACTCTAATCAAATAGGTGATTGTATACAGGTAACAAGTGTCAACAATTTTAATCAGTTGTCTTAATGAAGTGTGTGTATAAAGAACTCAACAAAATGGCGACGATATGAGGAAAAAAGATCGTTTTTATACGACCGCAAAATTTGAAAAAATTTTCTTCGTATATTGCTATCACGTTGGCGTCGTCGTCTGCGTCGTCGTCGTCGTCATTTGAATACTTTTAGTTTTCACACTCTAACTTTAGTAAAAGTGAATGGAAATCTATGAAATTTTAACACAAGGTTTATGACCACAAAAGGAAGGTTGGTATTGATTTTGGGAGTTTTGGTCCCAACATTTTAGGAATTAGGGGCCAAAAAAGGCCCAAATAAGCATTTTCTTGGTTTTCGCACTATAACTTTAGTTTAAGCTAATAGAAATCTATGAAATTTTAACACAAGGTTTATGACCACAAAAGAACGGTTGGGATTGATTTTGGGAGTTTTGGTTTCAACAGTTTAGGAATTAGGGGCCAAAAAAGGGCCCAAATAAGCATTATTCTTGGTTTTCGCACAATTACTTTAGTATAAGTAAATAGAAATCAATGAAATTTAAACACAATGTTGATGACTACAAAAGGAAGGTTGGTATTGATTTTGGGAGTTTAGGTCCCAACAGTTTAGGAATTAGGGGCCAAAAAGGGACCCAAAAAAGCATTTTTCTTGGTTTTCGCACCATAACGTTAGTATAAGTAAATAGAAATCTATGAAATTTAAACACAAGGTTTATGACCATAAAAGGAAGGTTGGTATTGATTTTGGGAGTTTTGGTCCCAACAGAATAAGGGGCCCAAAGGGTCCAAAATTAAACTTTGTTTGATTTCATCAAAATTGAATAATTGGGGTTCTTTGATATGCGGAATCTAACTGTCATGACTGTGTATGTAGATTCTTAACTTTTGGTCCCGTTTTCAAATTGGTCTACATTAAGGTCCAAAGGGTTCAAAATTAAACTTAGTTTGATTTTGACAAAAAATGAATCTGTAAGGTTCTTTGATATGCTGAATCTAAAAATGTACTTAGATTCTTGATTATTGGCCCAGTTTTCAAGTTGGTCCAAATCGGGGTCCAAAATTAAACTTTGTTTGATTTCATCAAAAATTGAATAAATGGGGTTCTTTGATATACCAAATCTAACTGTGTATGTAGATTCTTCATTTTTGGTCCTGTTTTCAAATTGGTCTACACTAAGTCCAAAGGGTCCAAAATTAAACTTAGTCTGATTTTAACAAAAATTGAAATCTTGGGGTTCTTTGATATGCTGAATCCAAAAATGTACTTAAGATTTTTTATTATGGGCCCAGTTTTCAAGTTGGTCCAAATCAGGATCTAAAATTATTATATTAAGTATTGTGCAATAGCAAGTCTTTTCAATTGCACAGTATTGCGCAATGGCAAGAAATATCTAATTGCACAATATTGTGAAATAGCAAATTTTTTTTTAATTAGAGTTATCTTTCTTTGTCCAGAATAGTAAGCAAGAAATATCTAATTGCAAAATATTGTGCAATAGCAAGATTTTTTTTAATTGGAGTTATCTTTCTTTGTCCAGAATCAACTTAAATCTTTGTTATATACAATATACAATGTATATTCACTTTTTACTACCAACTGATAAATTAAAATAATCTTTACCATTCAGTGATAACAAGCAGTTTTTTTACATCTTAATATTTTATGATGTATTTAAATGAGTAGTTATTGTTGCAAACTCCATTAGAAATTTTAATTGAGATTAGTTTTGGAATAAGGGAAAGGGGGATGTGATTAAAAAAATTGGGTTCAATTTTTCTCATTTAAAATTTCATAAATAAAAAGAAAATTTCTTCAAACATTTTTTTGAGAGGATTAATATTCAACAGCATAGTGAATTGCTCTAAGAGAAAACAAAAATTTTAAGTTCATTAGAACACATTCATTCTGTGTCAGAAACCTATGCTGTGTCAACTATTTAATCACAATCCAAATTTAGAGCTGAATCCAGCTTGAATGTTGTGTCCATACTTGCCCCAACCGTTCAGGGTTCAACCTCTGCAGTCGTATAAAGCTACGCCCTGCGGAGCATCTGGTTTTGTCTGTATCAACGATATATTATTTTGTGAATAGGTCAGTCTAGGGTGAACTATTAGTGGTAGGTCAATGATATTTGGTATGTTTGCCATACCAAATATCTTTATAAAAGATTTCTGAAACATTACATAGAAGAAGTTATCATCGATACATGATATGCAAATAGTTAAAGAATGATATTGTCAGAAAACTTCTTATAACAGCTTCAGCCCTCAATCACAATTTGAAGCATTTTTAGCTCACCTGTGGGAGAAGCCAAGTGAGCTCTCATCTCATTGTCTGTCATAATGTCATTTGTTAACTTTAATAGATACTGTAAATTTAGAAATTATTTTATTTTATTTCCAGCGGGGGTATTAAGTTTAACCCATGTCCGTACCTACGTCTCGAAGTTGGTTTTAGTTGGCTCAACCAAATGTTATGAACTCATACACAATGCTTATTATAACAAAACTCAGATCAAGTACTAATTTGGGTAGTGTCACTTTTAAAGGTTTTGATTTATGTCCCTTTATAATGTTTTATGCTAGTGGGGGCAATATTTTCCCATTTATTTCTAATACTTAATGCAATAAATCAATATATTTAGTTTATTTTACCATGTACATGTCAGTCTAGCAGGTTTTATTTGACCTTGACCTCATTTTCATGGGTCATTGCTCAGTGTTAAGGATTTATACAACATTTTGTATTTGGTATGATGTTGTCGGCTTCTTTGGAAGACACATTTGGTTTCCAAACAATAACCTTAGTGAATGGATCTCTATGGAACTTTACCAGAAAGGTGGGATTGATCTTGGGAGGGGGGGGGGGGGGGTTAAGGTACCAACAGTTTAGAAATTAAGAGCCAAAAAAGGGACCAAAACATGCATTTTTCTAGTTTCCAGATAACTTGTGTTTGAGTGTAACAGGCTATTATTTGAACTTGGAATTATTTTTAATTATGGAATTTGCATAATTTCTTGTGTTTAAATTTTTTTTATAAATTCCATGTTTATTTTGTATTATGATCTTTTGAGCGGTTAATAACACTTTCCACATAATGTTTTTTGGTTAGGTAGTGTTGTGCGCGGCACAGAACATTCTATTAAAAATATACTATTTTCTTTGTAATAGAAAGTGTTGTGCGCAGCACAGAACATTTCAGTACAGAATAATCATGGAATTTATTAAAAATTTCAATAACAAGAAATCAAGCAAATTCCATAGTTAAAAATAATTCCAAGTTCAAATAATAGACTGTTGTGTATGGATCTCTCTGAAATTGTAATGCAAGGTAAAATACCTCAAAGGGAAGGCTAGGATTGTGTATTGGGGTAATTGCCCCAAATGTTCAGAAATTAGGGGCCAAAAAGAAGCAATTATATAGTTTTCAGACAAAACTTGTGTTTAAGTGTTATGAATCTCTCTGAAATTGTAAAATGTCCCATTTCAGGTTAAAGTTTTGGTCAAGGTAGTTTTTGATATAGTTGAAGTCCAATCAACTAGAAACTTATTACACATGTTTCCTTTGATATGATCTTCAAATTTTAATGCCAAACTAGAGTTTTTACCCCAATTTCACACTCTACTGAACAGAGAAAATGATAAAGTGGGGCATCCATGTACTATGGACACATTCTTGTTTCTTGTATTGAAATTTTTGTTGGTTGTATATTGGTATCACGTTGGCGTCGTCATCGTCCGAATACTTTTAGTTTTCTCACTCTAACTTTAGTAAAAGTGAATAGAAATCTATGAAATTTTAACACAAGGTTAATGACCACAAAAGGAAGGTTGGGATTGATTTTGGGAGTTTTGGTCCCAACAGTTAAGGAATAAGGGGCCAAAAAGGGCCCAAAATAAGCATTTTCTTGGTTTTCGCACTATAACTTTAGTATAAGTTAATAGAAATCAATGAAATTTAAACACAAGGTCTATTACCACAAAAGGAAGATTGTGATTGATTTTGGGAGTGGAGGTCCAAATAGTTTAGGAATTAGGGGCCAAAAAGGGCCCAAATAAGCATTTTTCTTGGTTTTTGCACCATAACTTTAGTATAATTAAATAGAAATCAACAAAATTTTAACACAAGGTTTATAACCATAAAAGGAAGGTTGTGATTGATTTTTGGAGTTTCGGTCCCAACAATTTAGGAATAAGGGGCCCAAAGGGTCCAAAAACAAACTTTGTTTGATTTCATCAAAAAATGAATACTTGGGGTTCTTTGATATGCCGAATCTAACTGTGTATGTAGATTCTTAATTTTTGGTCGAGTGACTGGTGAAAACTAATGTTAATCCAATTCTTGAACCAATACATACATATATCTTACACTGGTTGTCAATCAGATATTCATTGAAGAATTTGAAAAATTGTGTACGATTCCTTACACATGTATAAATATATTTGAAGAACACCTCACAAGCAGGTTTCATATAAAACAAAATTTAAAAAATAAAATCCTCCCAACAGCCCAAATTTTTGAAAAAATTTGGATGAAAATCTTCTTCTTAATTTTAGTTGGCCTAACAGGTACATTAAGATATAGTTTATGTTGATGACGGAGCAATGTTTCTTTTTGGTTTTCCATTCACACTTGTGAATTGTGATCTCTTGATTTTTAAGAGAAAGGTCATGCTGCATACGGAAAACATGTTGGCGAATTGTTTGCTGGAACTGAGCAAATAAAAAAAGTAAACTTCATCTAAATTTAGACGAATTATAAATTTTCTTAAGAAAATAGCATATAATAAAAACTAGCCATTTGCACTGTATCATTGGTACAGGGGATATAGGTACTAACAAAGAGGTCATGATCGATTTTTCCTCTGACAAGGTATGAAAATCTTCGTTTTGTTTACATAATATCAATGTTTTCATCAATCTAAACATAATTGTTGTTTTGAGAAATGATTTGGTCGTTGGCGTTAACTTTTTACATTTTGAACTTCTTCTAGAGAACCACTGAATGGAATGAAACCAAACATGGCATGAATGTTCCTTATGATGTGTTGACCAAGTGTTCTTACTTTGTTACCGATCCATCATCCAAGATGGCCACCAGTGGGGGACTTAGTTTAACATAGGACCCTATGGGAAATACATACAAATGACTTCTTCTAGAGAACCAATGAATGGAATAAAACCAAACATGGCATGAATGTTCCTTATGAAGTGTTGACTAAGTGTTGTTACTTTGTAGCCGATCCATCATCCAAGATGGCCACCAGCGGGGAACTTAGTTTAACATAGGAACCTATGGGAAATGCATACAAATGACTTCTTCTAGGGAGTCACTGAATGAAATGAAATCAAACCTAGTATGAATGTACCTTATGAGGTGCTGACCAAGTGTTGTTACTTTGTAGCCTATCCATCATCCAAGATGGCTGCCAGCGGGTGACTTAGTTTAACATAGGACCCTATGGGAAATGCATACAAATGACTTCATTTAAAGAACCACTGAATGGAATGGAACCAAACATGGCATGAATGTTCCTTATGAGGTGCTGACCAAGTGTTGTTACTTTGTAGCCGATCCATCATCCAAGATGGCCGCCAGCAGGGGACTTAGTTTAACATAGGAACCTATGGCAAATGCATACAAATGTCTTCTTTTAGAGAACCACTGAATGAAATGAAACCAAACCTTAAGTATGAATGTGCATTATGAGACGCTGACCAAGTGTTGTTATTTTGTAGCTTAGGCCACATTGAAAAGAATGTCTGTTTCCCCTCCCCCGGGTCTACTCTTTGTAAACAGACCAGGCAGGCAGGTAATTTTTTTTTTTTTTCCAACTGGATGTCATGGATGGTTTGACTTGTCCACTGGAGGCCACTTATCAGTTGTTAGTGCTCAATTTGAGTGTATTTATTTAGATTATCAATCCTTTTGGTAATAGTAATGCATAAAATGCATTTGCGTCCTAATGAGAAAAGCTAATACTCAGGCAAACTCGAAAGTGCCTTCCAAACTTGATGAAACAGCACCAAGATTTACTGGTAAGTATGTTAAAATATTTAAAGGTAAGAATTTTCTTTATTTTCTTGAAGGCTTGAGATGGTGTATGGTTCATGTCATTATAAATTAACCTGCCCCACACAGCAACTCAATTTCTATCTACATCCCAAACTTTTGGCCTGGAAAATGGTGTGGGAGGGGCTAAAAGGGTAACTTCCTAGGCGAAATGCTGATGAAATTTTTTACAGCCTACAGGTGTGGACTTTGTCATTTTTTATACCCTTACCTTTGAAAAGTTTACGACGACGACGATGGACATATAGTGAATAGCAATAGCCCACATAGATGAGCTAAAAAATTAATCACTATCATGTTTGGTATATAATATTTCCCCTTTACACCTACAAATTTTTCGGAGGGTATCACATAATACCTCGCCACTACGTGTGGCGGGGTTTAAAAAATGACAAAGTCCACACCTGTAAAACATTTTGGCAGCATTTCGCCTAGGAAGTTACCATTTTAGCCCTCCCACACCATTTTCCAGGCCAAAAGTTTGGGATGTTGATAGAAATTGAGTTGGTGTGGGGCAGGTTAATTTATAATGACATGAACCATACACCATCTTAAGCCTTCAAGAAAATAAAGAAAATTCTTACCTTAAATAATTTTAACATACTTACCAGTAAATCTTGGTGCTGTTTCATCATGTTTGGAAGGCACTTTCGAGTTTGCCTGAGTATTAGCTTTTCTCATTAGGACGTCAAATGCATTTTGTGCATTACTATTAGTCTGATTATTGTTTTTGTCATTTGAAGGTGGTGCGTCCCTTATAATGTCAAATTGGACGTATTTGAGTCTCTTGTCAAAATCATGAACAACTCTTATTTCTTCAGCAAAATCAGGCTCAAAAGTCACACCGTTAGCCATCTTATCAGACACAGAAATAGTCCGAGGTTACTCTGACGTCCAACAGCTGTTTTGCCAGACAAGCTGGGGCCGTGGGACCACAGCCCCAGCTTGTCTGGCAAAACAGCCGTTGGACGTCAGAGTAATCTCGGACTAACACAGAAACTGTCACTTCATCTAATTTATCTATGTTGTGACCATCATCTGTAGTTAAATCGTTCAACACGTCGTTCCATGTGCACCGTTTTGAAAAGCTGTATAATCTATTTACCACGATGGGTAACACCATTGACGCGTCCTTGTACTTAATTCGTACAGAAGACGACAATGCGATCTTGTCGCCAATCTTTCAAGCAGACAGTTTACCCTCGATACATACCGCTAAATTGATAGATAACTCCAGAGAGTTCCGGGGAGACTTCCGGTAATATCGGAACCAATGTCGGAATGGAAACAAATTATTTTTGGGAATAAAAAAAATTCCGATTTTTTTGGGGGCAAATAATTTTTTGACTCGGTCGGGGCGAGGGGAAACAAACATATTTTTTATTTTGGCCTCAGACGTGTATCAAGTGGGGATATTGTGTCCATTTTTGCCCAAACTCTTCAGGGTTGGACCTCTGCGATCGTATCCAGCTGTGCTTGGTGAAGCAATTTATTTATTCATTCTTTTTTTTTCTTTTTTTTTCTTAAAATTTTCCATTTTTACAGTGATTCTTTCTGATTTATATATAAAAGTAAAAAATACTGATATGGCAGGAGATACACACCAAACATGATGTGTAAATTATGTGAAGTAGCAGGAAATCTTCAATTGTATAGTAAATTTTATGAGCTCTAGCACAGTATTGAAATCTTCACTTGCACAGTATTATTCAAAAGCGCAATAGCAAGAAATCTTCAATTGCACAGTATTGAGCAATAGCAAGAAATCTTCAATAGCACAGTATTGCGCAATAGCAAGAAATAATCAATTGCACAGTTTTGTACAATAGCAAGAAATCTTCAATGTAAAATGAATGCAAATATTTCAGCCCATTTCAAATTTTTATACGACTGCAAAAATTTTATCACGTTGGCGTCGTCGTCCGAATACTTTTAGTTTTTGCACTCTAACTTTAGTAAAAGTGAATAGAAATCTATGAAATTTTAACACAAGGTTTATGACCACAAAAGGAAGGTTGGGATTGGTTTTGGGAGGTTTGATCCCAATATTTTAGGAATTAGGGGCCAAAAAGGGCCCAAATAAGCATTTTCTTGGTTTTCGCACTATAACTTTAGTTTAAGTAAATAGAAATTTATGAAATTTTGACACAAGGTTTATGACCACAAAAGGAAGGTTGAGATTGATTTTGGGAGTTTTGGTTCCAACAGTTTAGGAATTAGGGGCCAAAAAAGGGCCCAAATAAGCATTATCCTTGGTTTTCCCACAATAACTTAAGTATAAGTTAATAGAAATCTATGAAATTTAAACACAAGGTTAATGACCACAAAAGGAAGGTTGGGATTGATTTTTAGAGGTAGGGTCCTAACAGTTTAGGAATTAGGGGCCAAAAAGGGGCCCAAATAAGCATTTTTCTTGGTTTTTGCACCATAACTTTAATATAAGTAAATAGAAATGTATGAAATTTAAACACAAGGTTTATGACCATAAAAGGAAAGTTGGGATTGATTTTTGGGAGTTTTGGTCCCAACAGTTTAGGAATAAGGGGCCCAAAGGGTCCAAAATTAAACTTTGTTTTCATCAAAAATTGAATAATTGGGGTTCTCTGATATGCGAAATCTAACTGTGTATATAGATTCTTAATTTTTGGTCCCGTTTTCAAATTGGTCTACATTAAGGTCCAAAGGGTCCAAAATTAAACTTTGTTTGATTTTGACAAAAATTGAATCCTTGGGATTCTTTGATATGCTGAATCTAAACATGTACTTAGATTTTTGTCGAGCCTGCAACTTTTGTTGCAGAAAGCTCGACATAGGGATAGTGATCCGGCGGCAGCGGCGGCGGCGTTAGCTAACTTCTTAAAAGCTTTATATTTTAGAAGGTAGAAGACCTGGACGCTTCATACTTTGTATATAGATGCCTCATGTTACGAACTTTCCGTCAGTCACATGTCCAATGTCCTTGACCTCATTTTCATGGTTCAGTGACTACTTGAAAAAAAAGTTAAGATTTTTTGTAATGTTAAATTCTCTCTTATTATAAGTAGTTGGATAACTATATTTGGTATGTGCATACCTTGCAAGGTCCTCATGCCCGTCAGACAGTTTTCACTTGACCTCGACCTCATTTCATGGATCAGTGAACAAGTTTTGGTGGTCAAGTCCATATCTCAGATACTATAAGCAATAGGTCTTGTATATTCGGTGTATGGAAGGACTGTAAGGTGTACATGTCCAACTGGCAGGTGTCATCTGACCTTGACCTCATTTTCATGGTTCAGTGGTTATAGTTAAGTTTTTGTGTTTTGGTCTGTTTTTCTTATACTATATGCAATAGGTCTACCATATTTGGTGTATGGAATGATTGTAAGGTGTACATATCTAGCTGACAGGTGTCATCTGACCTTGACCTCATTTTCATGGTTCAGTGGTCAAAGTTGAGTTTTTGAGTTTTGGTCTATTTTTCTAATACTTTATGCATTTGGTCAACTATATTTGGTGTATGGAAATATTTTATGATCTATAAGTCTGTTACGCAGGTTTTATTTGACCATGACCTCATTTTCACGGTCCATTGCTAAGTGTTAAGTGTTTGTGTTTTGGTCTGTTTTTCTTAATTTATAAGCAATAAGTCAACTATATTTGTTGTATTGAAGAATTGTTAGCCAAGGCCGTAACTACCCTTGAGGCAAGTGAGGCAATTGCCTCACTACAATTACGAAACTATTTATGTTTTTTATACATATATATATAAAAATAATAGTCATTTGTTGTTCTGTCTCAACCTTTATTTCTATATCTTGTCATTCCTTTTAAACTATTCTTCCTGGATATAACTCAGTATCTCAACGGGAGATGTTTCTCGATTACATTAACATAGAAACGATAATCATCAGGGATCTCTATAGTTAAAAACAGTCTCTTGCAGAAAAAGGAAGAGCGACACTGAAGGTAAAGAAGGAATAATTCTAGTAAACTAGTTTTTTTTTTTTTGTGAACAGAGTCTGAGTATTGCATATTACTTCATTAGAACAATCCAAAAACGATACGTAGACTGCCAAATCAAGGACTGGTCATCGGAAGGGGCAGTCCCGTCTGCGTATTCATTTCTCCGTTTCACCAACTTTTGACAAATCAAGAACTGGGCATCGCAAGAGGCAGTCCTGTCTGCGTATTCATTTCACGAACTTTAATCTTTCTCTTTACATATAAATAAAATATAAATAATATGAAACATGCATGGATTAGTTTTTATCCATGTTTTTTTAACCTTAAAAATTGAAAGAATATCCCATATTCCAATTTGATATTATTGAGGAATGGTAGAACCTTTAACACAGAATTTTGTCTTTCTATAGTCGAGATTCACGTTGATAGTAAACATGCATATTTAGAGTAAAAATATGGTATATTAGTATATATATGGTACAAATAAGTGATATATGTTAAAAATCTGAGATTTATGATAATAAGGGGGAGGGACTATGGGGGGCTCATAACAGGATCCTGTTCTCAAGCACCTATGAACTCTATAGATAGAATCATATACATGTATCTTATCTCATTCTATCCCTAGTTTGTCTACTTTTTGTCAGCATAAAAGCGAGTTTAATATTTTGTAACTGCGACTGTATGATGGTGCTTACATGCAGGAAAGCTTAATTCCCTTTTGCAAACAAAACTGTTACTACCAATGCTGCTACCGAATTGCTGATGGAGAAGGAATTGGAAGAAGACATTGATCATTGTGTTGATGATAATGTGCTTCCTTTAGAAACACAGACTGCCCTGAAACGACTGAAAACTGGGAAAAGAGCATGCATGAGTGGCGAGAGATTGTGCGGTCTTGCCATGCTCCATGTTAATCGCGATAAGGATATATCAGCAGACCAAATAATGATTCTGAAACTATTTGACAGAACCGGCCATAGAAAAATTTGGCAAACTCTACTGAATCGATGTTTGTTCTATGTTCTGGCAGCAGACTCAAATCAGTGACATTTGGATGATTATCTTACATATAAATTTAAATAAAGTTGTTAAAAATTTGGTGTTAGTAAAAGTCTTAAAATATGAAAAATTTATATAAAAAGTGTCCAAATTCAAAACATTATCAAACTCTCTAAAAATGCCTAGAATGCAGGATTTTGCACCATTCATTTCATACCCTCCAAAAAAATTTTCGCCTCGCTTCGCTCGGCTCAATTATTTTGCCTCACTAAAATAAGATGCCTAGTTACGGCCTTGTTAGCTGTACATGTCTGCTTGGCATGGTTCTGTCCGTTCATCTGACCTTGACCTCATTTTCATGGTTCATTGATCAATGTTTCGTTTCTTGGTTAATGTTGAGTTTATGTGACAGTTGTATTAAGCTTTATATTTAGGTCTATCAACATAAAATGAATGATTAGTAAAGAAGGCGAGACATTTCAGCGTGTGCCCTCTTGTTGATTATGGGCCCAGTTTTCAAGTTGGTCCAAATCAGGATCCAAAATTATTATATTAAGTATTGTGCAATAGCAAGAAATTTTCAATTGCAGAGTATTCAGCAATAGCAAGAAATCTTCAATTGCACAGTATTGTGCAATAGCAAGAAATTTTCAATTACACAGTATTGAGCAATAGCAAGTGTCGTGAATATAGGCCAAGAGACATTAGAACGTTTTGTAATGTAATTGTTTCCCGTACTTTCGCGCACACTATTGTTAATGTAACGTAACGTTATTGTTACGTATATATATATTTCATCTTACGATCATAAAGCATCTGAACTAGCAAGACGTTATTTTCTTCCACAACAAAAGTGAATAACCCTCAAGATATTGGTGCCGTGACGAAAACCTCAACTAGAGATGAATTCGAAACTCAAAACAGTACGAGCCGCACATCGACGAGCAGTAATAAAACTACTGAAAAAAGCAGACCCGACAGAAGAACCGCAACAAGATGTTGTCAACCTCAGATCCATGATGGAGCTTATCAAAACCAAGAAGAAGACATTGTCCGACCTCAATGAGAAGATTTTAGAATCTATTGAAGAAGAAGAAGACCTCGACGAAGAAATTGAAGAAGTTGACAGATACGAGTTAGAGATTCAAATTGGAATAACGAAAATTGAAAAGTTCATAAAAGAAGTAAGTGTTAGTCAGTCTAAAAATCAATCAGCTCTTAACCCTAATGCATCAGATTTTATATGCAATAACCCCAGCGTGCAAGAACATTCTAACCAGATAATTTTCAACTCAAGAGCAAACAAGCCTAAGCCAGTCAAGCATGCCCACCTCCACAGTGTCAAGTCATTATAACAAATTGCCTAAACTCAACTTGCCAACTTTCGGCGGAAATCTATTGGAATGGTCAGCCTTTTGGGATTCCTATAATAATTCCGTACATGAAAATCCTTCATTGAGTGACGTGCAACGATTTAATTATTTAAAATCGCAACTTTATGGAGAAGCTAGCCAGTGTATTTCGGGAATGCAAATGACTAATACAAACTATAATCAAGCAATACAAATTCTACACGAGAGATTTGGCCAACAACACAAAATAGTAAACGCATACATGCAAAATTTGCTAAATTTGCCTGCACCAACGCCCGGAATTAGGGGACTGAAATCGTTCAGTGACACAATAGAAAGTAATATACGTGAATTAGAAGGAATGGGTCGATATCAGGAATCGTACGGAAGCCTATTAATACCACTAATACTCAACAAACTTCCATGTTTTGTCAGACAAAACATTACTCGAGACCACGGTAATGATGATTGGGATATTTCAAGTTTACGCAAAGCAATAAAGAAAGAAATTTGTATCCAAGAGGCCGCTAACGCCAATCCTATTGAAACCGATATTATCCCCACCGCATCGTTCGTGACAGAAACTACAAATAAAAGATGGAAGTCAACAGGGTCTAAAGATAGTAACAACAATAGTTCCGTTAAGACTAAAAGGCCGTGTTTGTTTTGTCAAAACCCGCATCACCCAAATGAATGCACAAAGATCACCGATATAAACGCCCGCACCCAAATCGTAAAGGAAAAAAGAGTTTGCTTTAACTGTTTCGGTAATCACAAGGTTTCGGAATGCAAGTCAAAATACAGTTGCCGAAATTGCAGTATGAAGCATCACAGTAGCATCTGCCGTAATAATTTACTAAATGAAAACTCCACTTCAAATGAAAATAAAGCCGTAACAAAACCTGTCAACGAAGAGCTACAAAGTACCACAGAAACAAAGAGCGCCGCTATGCATTCTGCCGTTACAGCACATACCGAAATTCTATTGAAAACCGCCGTAGCGCCCGTATGGTACCATGATGAAAGTGTTATGACTAACATTCTACTCGATGAAGGCGCCCAGAATTCATTTATTTCTCAAGAACTAGTAGAGAAACTCCATATCAAACCAACTGGTATAGTAAGCATGCAAATTTCTGCATTTGGCGGGAAAGAAGGTGATGTACGCAACCTGGAGAAAGCAACATTATCCATTGAGACCGAAAGAAAAGAAAGAATTCCAATGGAAGTAATTATTGTTCCAAAAATTGCCGCACCGATACATATGAAGAAACGGGTAAACATTAACAGCTTGCCCTATTTACGAGGATTACAACTTGCCCACCCAGTCACGCAGGATGAAAAGTTTTCCATTTCACTTCTCGTTGGAGCAGACTACTACTGGTCTTTAGTACAAGATGAAATTATTCGAGGTGACGGACCAACAGCTGTTAAATCTAAAATAGGCTATTTGCTATCAGGACCACTGAACACAGATATCAACACTCAACAATGGAACTCTACGATGATGAATGTCTTAGTTGCGCACAAACCCGAGGAGTGCGATTTACAGAAATTTTGGGAAATTGAGTCGAGCGGATTAGAGGCGGATTCTGATGAAAACACAAAAAATGTACAAAACCTAATGCTTGAGTACCAAAACTCTAGCATAACATTTAAGGAAAATAAATATGTCGCTAAACTACCATGGAAACAAGATCATCCCGAGTTACCCACTAATGAATATATAGCAAGAAGGAGGACCCAGAATGTTATAGATAGGTTGGCTAAAGATCCGGATATGTTAAATCTATACGACAAGATTATCAAAGAACAAGAGATGAAAGACTTCATAGAAAAGGTACCCATAACAGAAATAGATCGCGAGCATGGAAGAATCCACTACATACCACACCATCCCGTTAAGAAAGATTCAAACACGACCCCTATTAGGATTGTATATGACTGCAGTTGCCATGGAAATCCAGATTTACCCAGCCTTAATGACTGCCTATCTTCAGCACCACCTATTTTAAATAAATTGACAAGCATTCTTACAAGATTTAGATTAGGAAAATATGGCATCACAACAGACATAGAAAAAGCATTTTACAAGTAAGACTTGACAATGATGACCGAGACGCCACACGTTTCTTTTGGTTGTCCGATCCAACTGACCCAACAAGTGAATTGATTATGTACAGATTCAAAGTTGTTCTTTTTGGAGCAACGTGTTCGCCGTTTATTTTAAACGCAACATTACTGAAACATTTATCCATGAATAAGAGCAAAGTAGCAACAATTCTACAAGAAAATCTATATGTTGACAATGTACTATCTAGCATTAACTCGGAAGAAGCCACAATTAAATACTTCAATGAATCCAGAGAACTGCTAAAACAGGGAGGCTTCAATTTACGGTCATGGATGTCCAACAGCGACAAACTCAGAGATTTGGCCCTATCGGAAAAAGTATTGGATTCAGACAAGGACACAAAAATATTGGGAATGCGTTGGGATGCAGAATCGGATACAATCAGCTTTGCCGAAACAAAACAATTAAAGATGGACACACAGTTGACAAAACGGGAACTTTTGAGACAGTCTTCCGCTATATATGACCCGTTAGGACTACTCGGACCGATAACAATTAGAGCAAAAACACTTATTCAAGAACTTTGGAAAAAAGGATATGCATGGGACGAGACACTAACAAAAGAAATTGAAAACGAATGGACCGATGTGAAGAATGACATCTTACAGATAACTACGAAACTTAAAATACAGAGATACTATTTTGCAAACCATGACGAGGAAACAAGCGACACTACTCTACACATTTTTGTTGATGCAAGTCAGAAAGCATACGGAGCTTCAGTTTACTTGAGTAAAGGCACAGAGTCGACACTTGTTATCGCGAAGAACCGTGTTGCACCGTTAAAATTGATAACTCTACCAAAATTGGAATTAATGGCTGCAGTGATCGGAGCACGACTCTCAAAAGATGTAATCGAAAACTTAGGAGTTAAAAGAGCAGTATTTTGGAGCGATAGCCAAATAGTTCTACACTGGCTTACCTCATCGAAATCGTTAAACAAGTTTGTAAAAAATCGTGTTAGTGAAATTAAAGAACTAAGTGAAACTCATGAATGGAAATATGTACCCACAGAAATGAACCCAGCTGACTTACAAACACGTGGATTGACTGCATCGCAATTTGAAGATTCGACATTATGGATGAATGGACCCCAGTGGTTAACGGACGAGTGTAAATGGCCTACGTGGACAGGACATGTGGAAATAAGCACTCAGCTATCTAATATCACCGGACCAAAGACACACAGAAGTGACGATAAAGTACCAAGTGATCCGCAGCGAATATCACAAATCATAGACATGAACAGGTATTCTGATCTAAATAGACTTTTAACTGTAACTGGATACGTCTTGAAATTCGTTAAGAACTGCCAGAAAAAACGTCCATATCGACTACGGAGTTCACAAGGTGACATGAACCTAAGAACAAGTCTAACAGAAGAGGAAATTTCATTAGCTATGAATTTATGGATCAAAGATACACAGCAAGACAGGTTCGTGAAAGAGCTAGAACATATTTCGTTAAACCCGAAAGTTAAATCACTACCGCTTGTACAACAGTTACGTTTATATTTGGATGAAAATGGAATCATACGATGTAAAGGAAGAATACAAAATTCATCTATAGAAGAAAACGCGAAGTTTCCTATTTTACTACCAAAGAACCACAAACTTACAGATTTTGTCATTATGGACGCACATCTAAGAAATCTACATACAGGAGTCGGTCAGACAATAACACATATAAGGCAATCTTACTGGATACCAGCAATTCGACAATGTGTGAACAGTGTCTTACGTAAATGCATACAGTGCCAAAAAATAATTGGTAAACCGTATAACAGCCCGGAACCACCACCACTACCAAAGGATCGAGTAAAAGACACCATACCATTTTGCACAACTGGGATAGATTTTGCCGGACCTCTACACATCAAGGATACATCAACACAACCGCGAAAGGTATATATATGTTTATTCACATGTGCATGTATACGAGCTATACATTTGGAACTTGTACCTGATTTGTCATTGAACACTTTTATCCTAGCATTTAGACGTTTTATCAGTCGAAAAGGAATACCGCAAACTATTTATTCTGATAACGCACCTACATTTGTAGCCGCATCAAATGCACTTCAAAGTCAGCTGAATTTACATATCAACTGGAAATTCATTCCGAAAGGAGCGCCGTGGTATGGCGGATGGTGGGAACGTCTAATTGGCTTAACGAAAATGACATTAAAGAAAGTATTTGGTAAAGCACTTGTCAGCGAACAATCTTTGACAACAATACTCACTGAGATTGAAACTATTATAAACAATCGCCCACTTACATATATATCTTCAGATATAAGAGATCCCGAACCCTTGACGCCATCTCATCTTTTACACGGGAGGATTATTACGACCACAGAGATGCACAACGACAAACACAACGCGAATATTCAAGAACTTGATACGATCACAGCAAACAAACTATTTGAGAGAAAAGGACTCTTATTAGACCATTTCGCAAAACGCTGGTCTAATGAATATCTAACCGGATTACGTGAATATCATCGAGCCTCTGGAAAACATACTGGACAAGTTAACATCGGTGATGTAGTTCAACTAGGAAGTGAATCGCCACGACTTTTATGGAGATTAGGAACAATAGAAGACGTAATCAAAGGAGGAGATGGACTTATTCGAGCAGCAAAAGTACGGACTTCTAGAGGACTAGTTACCACACGACCAATTGTGAAGTTATATCCATTAGAACTATAGTAACTGTTATAGGATTTTGTGAAGGACATTTAACGTAAAGTGAAATTACAAAAAACTTTCAATGTGATCAATTTAAAGAACTTTAATAGTTTTGATTATTTATCATTTTAAAATAATTTTATTTCTTATGCATTTTGAGGCCCCCAGAATGTCGTGAATATAGGCCAAGAGACATTAGAACGTTTTGTAATGTAATTGTTTCCCGTACTTTCGCGCACACTATTGTTAATGTAACGTAACGTTATTGTTACGTATATATATATTTCATCTTACGATCATAAAGCATCTGAACTAGCAAGACGTTATTTTCTTCCACAACAAAAGTGAATAACCCTCAAGATAGCAAGAAATCTTCAATTGCACAGTATTGTGCAATGGCAAATATTTTCAATTGCACAGTATTGTGCAATAGCAAGAAATATCTAATTGCACAATATTATGCAATAGCAAGAAGTTTTCAACTGATTGGAGTTATCTTTCTTTGTCCAGAATAGTAGTTGAATTAACTTAAATCATTGTTTTATACAATATACAATGTATATTCACTTTTACTACCAACTGATAAATTAAAACAATCTTTACCATTCAGTGATAACAAGCACTTTTTTTACATTTTAATATTTTATGATATATAAAAATGAGTAGTTATTGCTATTTCTTCAATTTTTTAGAGAGGATTAATATTCAACAGCATAGTGAATTGCTCAAAGGCAAAACAAACATTTTAAGTTCATTAGACCACATTCATTCTGTGTCACAAACCTATGCTGTGTCAAATATTTAATCTCAGTCCAAATTTAGAGCTGAATCCAGCTTGAAAGTTGTGTCCATACTTGCCCCAACCTTTCAGGGTTCAACCTCTGCGGTCGTATAAAGCTGCGCCCTGCGGAGCATCTGGTTGAGATCTGTTACCACATTTATTTTTTGTAAGAAGCGTATATTATGTCATATTGATCACAATTCAAATTCAGACAAATTGTGTCCAAACTTGCACCATCTATTCTGTATTTGACCTCTGCAGTCGTATCAGCTACACTCTACGAACCATTTTATTTTATAAGCTATAGTTCAACTTTGATTGGTGTATAGAATGATTGTTAGGTGATTCTGTCTGGCAAGTGTCATCTGACCTTGATCTCATTTTCATGGTACATTGGGCAATGTTAAGTTTTCCTGGTTAAGTTTGTTTCTAAGAACCTATAGTAAAAGCTATAGTTCAACTTTGATTGGTGTATGGAATGGTTGTTAGGTAATTATGTCTGGCAAGTAGCATCTGACCTTGATCTCATTTTCAGGGTACATTGGTCAATGTTAAGTTTTCCTTGTTAACCTCGTTTCTAAGATTATATAAGCTATTAAATAGACAACTTTAATTGGTATATGAAAAGATTGTAAGGTGTACATTTATTCAGGTTTGGTGTATCTGACCTTGACCTAATTTTCATTGATCATGTACATTTTGTACATGTTAAGTTTATGTGATTACATGTAAAGTTTGTATTTAGGACTATCAACATAAAAACAATGGTCAGTAAAGCAAGTAAGACATTCCAGCGAGTTTACTCTTGTTACTAATATCTTGAATTATAATGCAAGGTCATCTATAGACAAGATTCATGAACAAAAATAATGCCACTGTCTGGTTTCTTCTGAGTTGATGAAGTTAAAAAAGCAAGACACAAGCATGCTGATTCAAGAGGAGTGTCAACAAAGTATTAGTTTGTAACTAGGTCAGTTTATGGTGAACTCCACTGGTGGATGGGGAATGATATCTGAAATTAATTATGATGAGTATTTGGTATGAAGTTTTATGAGCATTGGCACTGCACCTTCAGTCATGCATGGTTCATTGACTTTGAATGATGAGCATAGTTTATGGTTAAATATTGCCATTTTAGTTTCAACATTTGCATAATACCATAAATATATATCTTTGTCATCAGTTTATCTAATATATATTACTGGCACATACCATCTTGTCAGACTTTTGTCTCACCTGAATCAAAAGTTGATGAATGCAAAAACTACTGAATGATAACTTGGAGGTGGCTGCATAAACTATTTGTTTAAATCTTCAGAATGTTGATGACTTTGGAGGATTTGTATTTATACATCACTTTTGTTACAAAGTTTCTACCTGTTATATAGGTCCCTTTGGATGATTTGTATTTATATATCACTTTTGTTACAAAGTTTCTACCTGTTATATAGGTCCCTAGTCTTTGATGATTTGTATTTATATATCACTTTTGTTACAAAGTTTCTACCTGTTATATAGGTCCATATCACTTTTGTTACAAAGTTTCTACCTGTTATATAGGTCCATATCACTTTTGTTACAAAGTTTCTACCTGTTATATAGGTCCATATCACTTTTGTTACAAAGTTTCTACCTGTTATATAGGTCCATATCACTTTTGTTACAAAGTTTCTACCTGTTATATAGGTCCCTTTGGATGATTTGTATTTATATATCACTTTTGTTACAAAGTTTCTACCTGTTATATAGGTCCCTAGTCTTTGATGATTTGTATTTATATATCACTTTTGTTACAAAGTTTCTACCTGTTATATAGGTCCCTAGTCTTGGATGATTTGTATTTATATATCACTTTTGTTACAAAGTTTCTACCTGTTATATAGGTCCCTAGTATTGGATGATTTGTATTTATATATCACTTTTGTTACAAAGTTTCTACCTGTTATATAGGTCCCTAGTCTTGGATGATTTGTATTTATATATCACTTTTGTTACAAAGTTTCTACCTGTTATATAGGTCCCTAGTATTGGATGATTTGTATTTATATATCACTTTTGTTACAAAGTTTCTACCTGTTATATAGGTCCCTTTGGATGATTTGTATTTATATATCACTTTTGTTACAAAGTTTCTACCTGTTATATAGGTCCCTAGTCTTTGATGATTTGTATTTATATATCACTTTTGTTACAAAGTTTCTACTGTTATATAGGTCCCTAGTCTTTGATGATTTGTATTTATACATCACTTTTGTTACAAAGTTTCTACCTGTTATATAGGTCCCTAGTCTTTGATGATTTGTATTTATACATCACTTTTGTTACAAAGTTTCTACCTGTTATATAGGTCCCTAGTCTTTGATGATTTGTATTTATACATCACTTTTGTTACAAAGTTTCTACCTGTTATATAGGTCCCTAGTCTTTGATGATTTGTATTTATACATCACTTTTGTTACAAAGTTTCTACCTGTTATATAGGTCCCTTAGTCTTTGATGATTTGTATTTATACATCACTTTTGTTACAAAGTTTCTACCTGTTATATAGGTCCCTAGTCTTTGATGATTTGTATTTATACATCACTTTTGTTACAAAGTTTCTACCTGTTATATAGGTCCCTAGTCTTGGATGATTTGTATTTATATATCACTTTTGTTACAAAGTTTCTACCTGTTATATAGGTCCCTAGTCTTGGATGATTTGTATTTATATATCACTTTTGTTACAAAGTTTCTACCTGTTATATAGGTCCCTAGTCTTTGATGATTTGTATTTATATATCACTTTTGTTACAAAGTTTCTACCTGTTATATAGGTCCCTAGTCTTTGATGATTTGTATTTATATATCACTTTTGTTACAAAGTTTCTACCTGTTATATAGGTCCCTTTGGATGATTTGTATTTATATATCACTTTTGTTACAAAGTTTCTACCTGTTATATAGGTCCCTAGTCTTTGATGATTTGTATTTATATATCACTTTTGTTACAAAGTTTCTACCTGTTATATAGGTCCCTAGTCTTTGACCTTGGATGATTTGTATTTATATATCACTTTTGTTACAAAGTTTCTACCTGTTATATAGGTCCCAAGTCTTGGATGATTTGTATTTATATATCACTTTTGTTACAAAGTTTCTACCTGTTATATAGGTCCCTTTGGATGATTTGTATTTATATATCACTTTTGTTACAAAGTTTCTACCTGTTATATAGGTCCCTAGTCTTTGATGATTTGTATTTATATATCACTTTTGTTACAAAGTTTCTACCTGTTATATAGGTCCCTAGTCTTTGATGATTTGTATTTATATATCACTTTTGTTACAAAGTTTCTACCTGTTATATAGGTCCCTAGTCTTTGATGATTTGTATTTATATATCACTTTTGTTACAAAGTTTCTACCTGTTATATAGGTCCCTAGTCTTTGACCTTGGAGGATTTGTATTTATATATCACTTTTGTTACAAAGTTTCTACCTGTTATATAGGTCCCTAGTCTTTGACCTTATTATCATGGTTCAGCAGCTGCTTTAAAAAAAAAACTGGTTTTGCATGGAATGAGAGTTAGTAATACATTTCTGTCTGGCATGTATCATCTGACCTTGACCTCAGTTTATTAGTCAATTGTTTTCCTTGCTATTTTTTTCTTGGATACTGAAAGCAAATAGTCAGCTATATTTTATTTATAGAATCTGTATTTAAAACATGTCTGTCTGGCTAGTGGGCCCAAGACCACAATTAATGACCCCGCTTTTCGTTGTCCACGAATATAGTTCCTTTTAATTAGAGTGTATTTTTCCTTAATTTTTTTTCTTTCCCTTCCTCACTCATTTCTTAGATTTTTTGGGGTGGAAATGAAAGAAGA
Organism: Mytilus edulis; assembly: GCA_019925275.1. Lineage (NCBI taxonomy): Eukaryota > Metazoa > Mollusca > Bivalvia > Mytilida > Mytilidae > Mytilus > Mytilus edulis. The sequence goes on along the minus strand of CM034350.1, from coordinate 26,739,263 downwards.
GAGGTGAAATAAATTTTTGGATGTTGTATTTTAACTGATTTTGATTTGGAATGAGTGATTAGGCCAAGTGCAAAAAGGTAATATTTACAGTTTTCGAACATCTCTTGACTTGTCAATAGGGGTATGGATGTGTATTGGCTAAATTTGTAAGATGTGTGACTGCAATCTTTCTAAATTTTGGATATATTTTTGGACTAGTACTATACATTACACACACAAAAAATTTGACAAAAAGATTCGGTGCAATTTTTTTAATGAGACAAAAAGTTATAAAGAACTGATAGAGGAATTAATTGTGGTCTGTGGCCAGTGTGGATATACATGGATCATGATTTTGATAAAGTTTATGTGATACTTGTAGTAAAACCTTAATTCAAAAGGCTTTTAACATGAGGTCTATCATAATTAGAACAGCAGGCAAGACTTTTAGTGTGTTCACTCTTGTTATGAAATTGATATAGAATGTGTGTATCAGCAATGTTTTGGATGATTCAAAAGTAAAGTACTGATCAACTAAGCTCATTTGTTGTTAACATTTTTTAATATTTGTCAGATTACATTTTTGACCCAGATATCAAAATTCACTGAGCATGTGGAAATTGATAGAGCATATCAGGTTCAAGTTTTTGTTTGAGTTAGTTGACACCATTAAGTTGTGGTCCCATCAAATTTATACTTAAAAAAACACATCTTCTCTTTAACATATATACATATATATGCCAAATTAGAGTTTTTGGAAGATTTTTAGTTTATTGACCATGAAATGTTATAGTGCAAGCAGGGCAAGATGTCCCAGTGACACATATTCTTGTTAGCTATTTTCTGGAAAAGTATAGTAGACAAATAGAAATGTTAATGTAAAGATGACTAGCAATTCAAGATAATGATCAAACAATCAAAAGCTACTCTTTCTTGCATTTTAACAAATACATTATGTTGTCTGACTGTCCAAGATGAGGTATTCAGGCTTCTTTGAGCCTCTAGTAAAACAAAAACAATTAGAAATATATACTAGTATAAGGTCATTGCCATTGGCTTGAAAATTTGAATAGGATGTTCTTTTCTGTGTTTACATTTCTGAGTAATTGTTAAATCTTTCTTTTCCTATTAATAGGAAAATTAATTACAAACAAGATTTTTTTTTAAATGAAGTATCAAAAATGTTTTTATTTAAAATTTCTTAGAAAGTTGAGGAAAAAATATTGAATCAATATAAACATAATTCCTTAAACATGTAACACAATCTATAAATGTTTTTTTTATGTAAATAAGGAAAAGAAAAAAAATAGTGTACATGTCATAATTGTATATTATCAGTGACATAGATAAATAGATTAAGTATATATATGTGTGTGTATTGTCATCTCCAGGTCATTATCTTATGTGTATTCTGGTCACAATCAACAAGTGGTCCTGTTATAATCAATTGCAGCCAGTTGTAGGTGTAGCTCTGAAACATACATCTACATCCAAGGACATGTGGAATTTTCTACAGCTGTTGTCTAATCAATACTCTCATTTAAATGTCCCTGAAATGCCTCAGTGATTCTGGTTAAGATAAATTTGTGAATGTAAGTTTAAACTTTTCTCTTATTTCTTTAAAAAATCTGTCTTGATTTTTGTTTAAATGCTACTTTTGTGAAAATAGTGATTTTAAGAATTTTGTAGTGATTTTTATACACAGTAAAATTAATCCTTTGTATAAACTTCCTGTGGTGTTTATTACATCCCCCTATTAAATGTAAATGAAGTATTTGTGACTATAATGATATGATGATTATAAATGTTTAGATATGTTGTATAATTGCTTGTATCTATCTTTAATCTAGATAACAGGGCCAATGGGCAAATATCAAATGTTCTTCCTATACATTTTGACATGTCCAATTGTAATTTGTGCATAGCTGGCAGGGATGTAATTAAAGCCCTCCATGTCACTATTTTAAATAACAAGTACATGTTGCCAAGGAAACTGTGTGTGGTATCCATGGATATGATGCACAGCTGTGTGAACTATCACATGGTAGCCGGGATGATCTGGTCAGCTAACCAATGAAATCCTCTCTCTATCTCCCAGCATTCTTTTTAGTGATGAGTTGGTAGAGACGCCATCTTACCCCTTAGCATCTATGTAAACTTTCTTTTAGTTGTGAGATTTTGTGTCTGGAATATGAAACAGAAAGTTAATGCATTGACAATCACATTGGAGTAATCTTTATAAAGTTATAAGGTAGGAGTATGAAATAGGATAGGTTATCTGTAAAATCTGTCAACTACTGTGAAATATGTCACATGAAAAGTTTTACAAGTAAAAATGTCCAATATATTCATTTATCACCTCAAATAGTCACATTGTTATTTCTATTGAAGCATGAATACAATTGTGTATCTTTACTATTATATTCCCTCATGTGAAATATTTAAATATGTCTTACAAAAATGATACAATTTGTAGTAAGAAGGAAAGCATGGTTCTCAGATCAAGAGACATTTAAATGCCCCAGAGTGGATTTAAATGCCATCAAGTCATTGATTAGCTATTAAATCACAGTTTGATCACTGTATTTTAATGGAGGCGGTATTTTTGAATGAATTTAAGGCTGTTACACAAGTTTCTTTAGTCTATTTTTTTGTAAGATCTTATTATTTACACAATGGGGTCAACTTCCTGTTTTGTGTATAAACATACATGTAGTAGTTTACTATGACAAACTTCTACATTGTAATAAACAGGGGTAAATCAATTTTATTTTATTTTTCGTGAGGTAGTATTAGATGTCGTAGAAAGTTTTCTAAATAATAAGGGACAAATAAATGATCAGATAAAAAAGGGGGGGGGGGGAGTGGTAAACAGTGTCTATCTTAACCTGGTATGAAAATGATGTGTAATGTTAGTACATAATAATACATAACAACAATTCATGCATGGGAATTTGTCCATATTCTAATCTTGGTATAGGTAGGTCTTTATAAGACCACTGTCGCCACTATTAAAGGTTGGGAGGAGATGGTATTGGATAATTTACAAAAATTAATAAAAGGGGATAAGGAATGAAGTGCGTATCTGGATTGAGAAGGTGACCTAAGCATGTAAAAAAAATTGTTTAAATTTTGGAATTTTAAAGGTGTTTTTATAATTTTTTTTTGGGGGGGGGGGGGGGGGGGGGTCTACATGTATTATGTCAGATCTAACACATTAAGTCTTTGTAAAAAAAACTTAGGATAAAGTCTCAAAATGTCATGGACAATACAATTTTTACTACTGTATATGTTATGTAACAGAAACACACTTGTTGGGATATTTTTTGTTACCCACAATGTAACTGTTGATATAAAAGAGAAGATGTCGTATGATTGCCGATGTGACAGCTATCCACATAAGACCAAAATGACACAGACATTAAAAACTATAGGTCACCATACGGCCTTCAACAATGAGATGGTTTTCAGAGAGTGGCAAGTCAAATGCATTAAAAATTAGTTAAAGTATCATTCATGTTACAAAATGTACTTATTAAAATTGTCTTACACCTAATTTCATATTTTGTCTTAGTTCTGTGGCACAATCTTAAATTTGGCTAGACAAAAAAAAGCCTTGATATCTTCACCTTGACAAGACTTGAACATGTGGTGAAATATGAATTGCTATGCACTAGTAATTGACCTCCAAAGTTTAATTTTATACTTATATCACTGCTGCTTTTGCATAAATTTATTACCTCTGGTATAGCATTACAGATATACATTTGTAACTGTTCATCAACATATACATGTACCTTAACCAAAAAAAAAGTCAACATGAAATATGGAACTAAATAATATGTGCTGGAATTACTTTTTTTCTTCAAAATTTCGCTTTATTTTATTTTAATGCTTCTTGTTGTAAAGTTACTAAAAAAGTTGTTGAAAGGCAAAGAATTTTTTAATTTCAGTCAAATCCCAATGGATTATATGTAGCGTAAGAAGGCCTCATTAGATATTGCTTTTACATAATTGATTGATTGTTCTTTGTTTAATTTTTCAAAGGCCAGTCATTTATGTATTTACTTAAGAATAATTAGGTAAAGAACATTACTTTATATTTATATCATTTTTTGAGCAAAAACATTTAATTTTGAAAAATAGATTTTAATAGTCCTATTTTGTCATTCTTCACCCTTCTGATGTTGTTGACCATTATGCATTTTTTTCTGTTTCTATTTTGATACTATTCGAATAAGAGAAATAAAATGAAATTCTTCTTTATTCTATTTTTGGTTAGTATTATTGCTATATTTGTATTTACCCAGAATCCTTAGCTTTTCAATTGATTCTGTTAAAGACAGTTCCAGAACTAATCAATAATTAAGGCCATATTGGAAATCTAATGAATATTAGCAAAGATTGTATTTGACTGTAACTTATGAATTAAGGAAATCTAAAATTCAGTCAAATTTGCATGATGTTAGTCCCTGTCATGACTGTGTATCTGATATATATATATGAGTTGTAAAATGAATTTTATGAGTGTTTTGTTTATTGCTATCTGTTAATTGTCAAACTCACCTGTACTCCTTGAGAAATTTCTTTCTCTTTAATCTGTATTAATATCCATGAAAAAAATGTAAATTTCATTTGGAAAACATGTTTCTGATTTTCCGCAACAATTTTTCTCCCATTTTCCCTGATTCTTAAGCATTTTTGATGAGGAGACTTGATAGATGAGTTTGTCTCACCTGTAATTCCACCTGTCTGTTTACCTGTTCAGGTAGAATTGATGTTGCTTTATGGATGCTGAACCAATAGATTTCCAGCTTACATATCTGTCAAGCATGCTATTGATTGGTATACATTTATATCATGATTAATAATTCTTTTTATTTTTTTTATTTGTAATTGATCCATTTTGGAACTCATTTGATTAACATAATCTCAGAACATGGAATTTTCGTAAGAAAAATAAAAATGTGAAATTTGATATTTTTGTGTGTTAAATCTGACTGCATGGCTTCCATTTGTTACCATAGTAACTCATAAAACAACTTTATTGATCTCACTAGCTTAGGAATGGAGATAAATTTTATGGAATTTATATGTAATGACAATTTCTGCATCTGTCAGAATGAAAAGGTAACTTTTTTATATTTTTTTGTTTGTGACTAAAGAATGAGGGAAAAAAGAACCTTTTAAGGGATATAAAAGACTAACAAATTAAGAAACATTTTACTTAAGACTCCTATAAGTGTCAAAGACAAAGAAAAGATTAAAAATATATAGTGTAAAAATACCACCACAAAACAATTGTAGAAACTGAAAACTTAGACAAACAGCTGTTATACAGTAAATTGTTAGACTTTTTGTTTAAGTTTGTTCTAACTGCAATTATCAAAAAAATAAATCATATGTTTTCACAAGTAAAATCGTTGACAGTGATAATTTTTATACATTTGCAGTTGAACAAACATTCCTTTGTCAGGAGTTAATAATTAAATGAAGTTTGGATTATTTAATTAACCTGGAGATTTTATGTAATTAACCCTGTACAAAGACATCAAAGGATTAACCTAAGGTTAATAATAGGTATGGCCTCTTGGTGTGAGGTTTGTCTATTAGTGGTCTTGAGTAGTTAAAAATTGTCATTACTTAAGATAGTGTGATATAAGATAGAAGTACTTTAGATAGTAAGTTAGTACATTGTGATTTAACGTGGAAGTACAGATGGTTATTTTATCTTCAAATACAAGGTAAAAATATACTTTAATACCTGTATTTGGAAATTATTATTGTGATTTTTAGTTTTTTATTTCCTTAATTTATTTACAAGGAAATGTTTGAATTGTTATTTTTGAAGAAGATATTGATTAAGAAAAAAATCACTGTGCTTTGCCTTCATTTTTTTTTTTTTAAATCTTTGAAAATAAATTCCTGCTCAATAACTCACAAATTTTACGCTTGCAAGTTTAGTGTATTTAAACTTGGATGTATTCTTAAATTATTTTGATTCAATGTATCAATTGGGAAAGAATGTAAAAAAACTAACTCTTGGGAAGATAAATCATGCTAGCATATAAACAAAAAAGGTAGAAGGTTACAAGAGGGATCACATGCAGACAAAACTTGTGTAAAGTGGTCTGACATTAATTGTGTATAAAAAAATATGTATTGTACACTGAGATAATGCAGGTTTTTTGGTCAAATACAATATCGTTTTGTTTATCTTTTGCAGCTTGCAGTTGATGCATTTGGTTGCCATGGCACCAACTCGTAATTCAGATGAAAGTGATGCCTCAATGAGAGAACGTCTTGTAAACAGTCTTAGTCAGAGTTTCCCAGGAAGTGCACTGTCGAAGGCTTTAAGTTGTATGTCAGCTGAGGACTCTGAATGTGATGACGACATGAAGGACCCTTTAAGTAGTAGCTGCTTTGCTGAATTAAGACTGGATAAAGTTGATATTGAAGATGATGATGAGCTAACAAGTTTATCTTGGCTACAAGACAATGACTTATTGAAGAATATTAAACCTAGTGATGTTGATGATGATGACGACTCACAAAAGGAGAATGACAACAATCACAGAGACGGCAACCATTTCAACCCAACTCATCCACCACATGTTCCTTACAATCCACAGAAACATATACATAGTAAACCGCCATACTCTTTCAGTTGTTTGATTTTCATGGCTGTAGAGGATTCACCACACAAGAAGTTACCAGTCAAAGATATTTACTCATGGATCTTAAACCACTTCCCATACTTTCAGAATGCACCAACTGGTTGGAAGAATTCTGTTAGACATAATCTTTCGCTCAATAAGTGCTTCAAGAAAGTTGACAAAGATCGTGGCCAGGTTAGTTATTTTTTATTTCTTTTATTCAGTTAGGGTTTAAAAATCTTTTTTAATTTGAAAATTTTTCAGGTTCATTAATAATCTTAAGATCCTCCTTGGCATTTCCCAAAAATAGAGAATTAAAAATATGTTATTTCTTTCAATTTGAATATCAAATGTAAAATTGTTTAAAATTTAAAGGAAATGATTAAAAAGTGTGCATTTTACAGTGTAAAGGAATGAGAATCTGAAACTTGAAAGGTTCATTCACTAAATGTTTGAACATAAGCAGTGAATTAACATTTTTCATAAGCAACTAAAATGTGAACACATTTTCTGACATATTAGTGTGAGAAGATTTTCTTAAATTTGTAACATTCATGAAACAATATTACAATACAACAATTTATTTAGGGACATTTATTTTTTTTATTTTTCTTGTATTTGTATTGTGTTAGAATTGCAATGAACTAGTTACTTTAAATCTTTATATATGTATTTATATTTCGTGGAAATCCTTTAGAAAATTTTGCTCAATCAGTAATACATTTAAAATGTCAATTTTGTTTTGAAGGATATGATGAGGTATATAGCTTCTGATTACACAATTACACCTTCTCTATCAACCACAATCAATAATTGATAGGAAATGTTAACATCATCATTTTCCCTGTTATAACAATGAGTTGAGTAGTTGAACTAACATTCTCCTGTGTGTGATTGTAATGGGAAGGGTTCATCTGTTGCTTCCTTAAATCTTCACACATTATGTGTCTCTTCATTTAGATAAATAAAAGAACAAATAAACAAACAATAAAATGAAACTTGAAAAGAGGAATTCGAAGCATGACTTAATTTGCTATTTATCTACAATTAGACATTTTTATTTTCATATTTGAATTATTTTAATGATACTTATTATCTATGATTTGGCATTTATAAATTCACTACTGACAGATGCAGCATGTCTAGTTATCAAGTCATGTGACCAAACTATCAAGTTGTCATGGTTTCTTTACACACAGTAAATTGGCTTTGGCAAACAGCTTCGGTTCATCCATAGAACTGTACACTATGATACCGATTCAGTGATTAACAAACAAAGGAAATATTTTATCAACCAATAATAATAGAACATATATACCAGTGAGTCTGGTTGTATCAGAACCCACAATATCTAATTGTCTAATTAGATAAGTGGCACTTCACTGAAAAGTTATCTGCTGATATTTGCTCTAAACTCTTTCTTGTGTAGAAATTCCAATAGGGAACATATATATTAATTGATCATGTTGATTTTACATCATTGTAGTTTTTAAACAAACTTTTTTAGAGTTCGGCCTCTGGTTATCTTCAGATTCTCTTATCACCCCCTAACCTTTCTGAGAAGAAGAGAAACTTCATAAACCCAGTGATTAAAATTCTTCATCCATATTGATTTTTAAAAACACCTTTCTCTGTCATTGTTTGGAACTTTTTTTATATCTTATTTGTGCACTTGACTAATATTGCAAATTTTATTTTTATATTTTTCAAACTGTTGAGTAAGGCAAAATCATAAAAAAAACATGCTTTTTGAAATGTTGCAAACATGTCTGTTTAAGTTGGGAATTAAAAACAAAAGAAAACCTGCTATAACTTGATTATTAGGGAACCAGCAGGTGTAGAAGTTAAGGGTCCGTCTCAAGCAGGTGTTATCACGAGAGCACACACTTATCTCCTTGTAGGCTTCTCATCATCTTATCTCAAACAATGTGTCGAAAATAATGCAACTATCAATTATCTTTGGTAAAATATTTAATATTTATTAATCTGGTGATAAGGTAAATTTAGTACAAATTGTTGTATGACTTGTAGATAACAGGAGAGCTATCACATTAGTTAGGAGTAGAGTCCATCTCTTGATTGTCAGTTATCTTTATTGGTAAAATATATTATGGTACAATGGTCAAGTGTCTATTCAATGGTCAAGATACACTATTGAAATACCACAAGATTGGAAAAGAAAAAAAATGCACTGATCTTGTTGATACATGCACTCATTATGTGTGGTCATTTTCTGTAGGGGAGCATTTAGTTAATTTCAAATGCCAGATTCATTAGTGATGAAAAATTCAGGGTCGGTGACGAAAGCAGAATGGACAGTTCTGTCTATTATATCTTAAATTGGTCTCACTCTCAATAATAATGGATAAAAAATAAGTGTTGTAACTGGTAGTAAAGGGTAATTTTACGATAATGATCATGCAGCTATGTCTTAATATAACACCTGTAAGGGATATCCTTAGCTTCCTCCTGCTTCTGATTGTATTCCATTAAACGATTATAAAAAGATAATTCCATTATAAATAGTTAGACCGACCATTCCTATCGAAATCAGGGATGACACTAATTAGACTTGTTCCTGAAGAAATTGCCTCTTATATTCATTTGTATTTTCTATCCCAGTGATAGTTTAGTTATGTTTCCATAGATACCATTTCTGGTTATAGGATTTCAATTTCACAACTTGCTAGAATAGAGTTAAGTAGCAACAACAGTCATGCTATAAGAGATCACTATTGTAGTGTGCAAACTTTCCCTTAAGAGCTTTCTCATCTAATTTCTAAGCTTAGAAAACAATGTTGGTTTTTTTTGGTTTTTTAAGTCTTGATTTTTGAAGAGGGGGTCAGAATACTCTTGTAAAATAGAGATGTCCCTTACAACTTTTCAATTGACATGTCAATCCTCATGATTTCTTAAAAGTGAAATCATTACGTCTTAAATGTGCAAATTTTGAGGAAACGGAATGTATATTTCTATTATTGATTCTGCTATTGTAGAGTATTGGTAAGGGATCACTATGGTGTATAGATCCTGACTACAGACCGAACCTACTCCAAGCTCTCAGGAAGACCCCATATCATCCATATCATCAACTACAAATGTTGGCCAATCCACAACCTACTCAGCAATACCATTATGTTCCAAAGTATGTATATACACATTTAATATTTCAAATTACAGGATGTTATTTCAAATGTGATTATGATTATATAACTTGCAGAGGTTAAAAGATATTATTCTTTAAACATGATACTAAAAAAAACATTGACCAAAATCAAACACAAGGCATTATGATATATCTACAAAAATGTACATGGATATTTGATACAAGTTTATTTTCACTTTTTAAAGACAACTGCTGCTGATATCAAATGACAGGTTATAAAATCCTATTTGTCATATCAGAAAATAAGAATATTTATGTGAAACAGCTAGTCTTTTAAGTTTTAGACGTTATGTATTTTTAGTTCATTGACTTGTCACATTTCATTGAATAAACATGATAAAGGCAGATGATACTTGTATTATATATGTTTCATAATATGATGGATAATTATAGACATGTCTTACATGCTTAGGGCCTTTCTTACCTGTGGAAAAAATACATGTTATACCTGTAGTGATCAGGGGGGAATTTGTTGTGTAGTTTAGAATATAGTTATAATTAGATCGTATTTGGTGACTTTTTTTTATTACTAAAAAAAGGTTAATGATCCAGGCCCATCCTACATTGTCTAAGAATTTTCCACAATATTTGACTTTTAAATAGTGTTTAAAATAAAAATGTTGTTATGAGAGTGTTTTATAGGAGAGCTAATTTATTACTATTTTATCTACCATTAAAAGTTGACTTTTTGTCCCAATATTTATGATGAGTATAATAATGAAGGTAAAGTGGCTTTTACTGCAGTTATAATTCATCTATATATAGAATTTACTTTCACAACCTTTTCATGTAGTTCTATTGCAATCTGAGGACACTTTCATTTCAATTTAGGAGGATTCGAAACTTTCATAAGAAGTATTTATGTAGATGCATAAAACCATCCATGAATTGAAAGATTAAAAAAATAAAACACTAAGTTAACATTTAGTTTGAATTAAAATATTTCACCATTTTGTTTTATCAATTACTGGTAAAGTGAAAAAGGCTTCAAGTAAATAAGATTATATATGAATAATACTTGCATTTACAATGTAAAATATTTTTTTTTTAATGCACAGTTTATGTTTTTTCACATTTTAAAACAATATCTCATCTTTTTTTCAGTGGCATGAGGCCTATGCCATTAACACCAAGATTCGGACCAAATACCATCTCTCCTCGTAAGTATTATATTTCCTAAATATCACTTTAGATGTGGCTTCACTAACTTTGCTGTGTAATTTTTTCACTAGATCATACTTTTATATTTATACTGCTATATAACTTTTCACATTTTAATATGTAGTTTTTTAGTTTTCTTTTTACATGAGTGTAGAACATATAATTAGCACAGGATGTGCCAATCCATCTTAAACCAGAGAACAGAAATATACAAAAACCAAACCCCTTACTTTGGATTTTAAATTGAAAAGTTGATAAATTTACATATACATGTAGCATGTTCAATCCATGTCAGTTGTTATGCATGGAGTGAAATAAATTTGGAAATTGAACGTGGAAAAAAAATGTGGATGACAGAAGTATAAGGATTTTCCGTTTTCTTTATTTGCAGATCTGTTTCCATTTTTAAGTAAAAGATTGGCACAATCAAATAGTAGTGATAACAATGATATTGGTAAGTGTATATTCCCAACCACCAAGTGGGGTTCTAAATCTCTATCAGGCAAAGGTGTATGGTTATTAGTCACACCACTTAAGGAGAATTAGGTCACATGATATCAATACAAATGTTTAAATTCACAGTATTGACATTGTCCATAATACTTGACAGATTATTGAGATGGTGTTGGCATTAATCTGATGGGCACACTTCCTTAACACCTATCATACAATAACAAATGTTTCTCCATTGGTGTCAATGTTGTATGTTAAAATCAGTTGGAAGTGCAAAAAGTGTAAAATAGTTAATTGGCCCCTAACTGATAACAATAAATGAATCCTTTTTGAGTGTTGACATTTTCCTAATAAATACATGTGGATTAAAATCCCCCCTAATAAATACATGTGGATTAATATCCCCCCTAATAAATACATGTGGATTATTATTACACAGGAAGGATCAAGATAGTAGGGATTAGTACACTTGACCATAGATTAATGTCCTTATTATGAAAACACTAATATCATCATGTTAATGTGTTTAAGAATTTAAATAATATATTCCTCAATTGCATAGAAAAGAACTAGTCATTAAATGTCTAATACTTCTTTCTTTGGAAAAGACAAAACCAGCTAAAATAGTGAATAATACATTGTGATGCTATTTCTGTGTGTTTGTTTTTATTAAATCATATTATCATCAGTTTAATAATTCCCTTTGACTTTAAATGACCTTGTCCTGTTAGAACAATAAATTATTTATTGGTTACAAATAAAAATTGGAATGATTGAAAGATCCAATATGATATTGGGAATAATATTTCAGGCAAGTTGGAAAAAGTGCATAAAACCATTATTAGAAATGCATATGGAGGATGGAGCAATACAATTTTGTTTCAAGAAAATCTATGCTTTAAATATTGGGCTCCCATTTGCAGCCATGATAATCTTGTTAAATTTTTAATTCAAATTAAGATAATTGATCTTGTGACTTAGTGGTGATATCATCCTATTCCTTCTCTTAGTTCAAACAATAGTTTACACACTAGGGAGCATTTGTTTGAAACATCTGTGTACATGTTTCTATGGTAACATTACATGGTAACAGATGTCAGCAAGTTTATAATACTTGATGTTAGGTCTCATTTGTTCTATTTGGATGATATTAAATGTCGATCTGTCTGACAAAGCAGATAATTTTGTTTCTGTTTTGTAAGACAAAAAGTTCAATTTTTATAGGAAAGCACACAATGCTGTATTACAGCACACAATGTGAACTTGACATTTGAAACATTGATTTAAGCAGATGATTTCTTACGATTTGAATTGCATAAAGATCAGCAAGGCATTGATTGTTCAGAAGAACTTATTTCTTCAAACATGATGTATAATTTGGTTTATTTGAAATAAATGAAAAATCAAATTATAATTTTTTTCTGATATTAAATGAAATAACCCTGTTTTATTTGTGAAATCAATTATTACTATAAAAGAAAACAAGTTGACATTTTTTCTTGTTTATTTTTTTTAAAGCGTTAAACAGTTTGATATTAATTTGCTCTGTCTGTGACAAGGAACAACCTTTCCAAAATCAAAATAGAACCAAATGAAATGATATAATTTTACCAGGTACACCAAAATACAGTGATTGTTTATTAAAACAATTCTTTAATTTGTCAAAATAAGTTTAATTCTGGTATCATCATGTTATTACAACAATAACTCCAATGAATAAATTTCATCATAATTTAACGGAGATCAAAAACTAAAACATGAGACCAGATACATCCTCTTGTAATGAATGTAGGAAACTAAATATTAGACTGAACCCATCTCTCTTGATAATGAATGTACTACATTGTAAAATGTATTTCAAAAGTTGTATTGAAAAAAAATTGATTTTGAAAGAGAGTTTTATTTTGTTGGAATTTAAATTTTTTATTAATCAGTAGTTTTACAAAAATCCCCTTTGTTTAAAATTACTTTTTAAAATTGAAAGTGGTTTGACAAATAAGTGCAAACTATTATTTATGATAAAAGTACCAATTTAATTTAAAAATAATTTTAAAATGGACCACAATACAATGTTTTAGCTGTTAATATGTTTAATAAGTTATGAATTCATAGCAATTTGTTTTATATGTGTAATTAATCCTATATATTTCTTGATTACAGACAGAGACATACAAGATGTTGCTCATACATTGGTTTCTCTTAAAGGATTGGGCAATCGAGGTAAGACATATAAGTTAGAGTTGTTTCCTTTTTATGAGAAAATATTAAGTTTTTTAGTTTTAAAAAAAGTCTTTTATAATTCATTGGAATTTTGTACATAAGTAGCATCTGGTGCAAGAAAATTGGTACCGTTAATTTTATTAACAGTAGCAGTTATCTCAGCAAACAACAAATTTCTTCAATTTTAATATAAATTAAGTCCCTTAAATTGTTTGTATTTTCAGGTTCACCAGCAAGGTCATCTGATGGTGAAGATTATGCTTCAAATAGTTACAGAATGAGATTGAAAAGAAAACAAATGTAAGTTGTTGTCTACTAGTAGGGAGTTATTATTCTGGTCTGGCTGTCTTTCTCCATTTTGGCTATGTGTAATTTTACTTAGAAATTTTCACAAAGGCACAATGTCTTTGCAAGCTGATAATAGAGAAATTTAATTCTGTTGTTCTGTATCACAAGATCACATCCTTGATTTGAACTAGTAAATAAGATATGATACTAAACTAAATGAGGGGTGCCCTATATGGAGCAGAATCTTCATACCATTCCAGAGCACCTGAGATCATCCCAATTTTTAATTTCCTGTGTTTTGTGTACTGTTGTATGTTTTTTGGTCCTTTTCTCGTTGTTTATTTTGCCACGGCGTTCTTAGTTTATTTTCAACCTGTAATTTTGAATGTACCTTTTGTATCTGTCACATCTTGTTTACATGTAGAAGTAAATTTTAAAGGGAAGCTCACAAATGTAGCTAAAAACTACTTATCCCCTCTTTTCCTATGTCTGTAATGTGACATCAGGCAAATTCATCAACAATTCTTTTTACCTTGATTTCTTACTAAAAAAAAAGTGCCTTTAACAACAAGACTTGGTTTTTCAGGATCAAAGGAAATAGAATTATATAAATTCATTTACTTTAAAACTAATATCACTCCCTCCACTCCTCTGATTTCATTCAAAGAGGCTGTCTCAATGGAAGTTTAGCTTATTTTCTATTTGTATCATGGCTGTTATTTTTTCGTTTGAATTTTTCATAAGTTGAATGGATTTATTTGTTACCCTCGCTGCAATCTGTAAGAGATCAAATGTGTCCATTTTCAAGAATAATAGTATATGAACTTTTCAAAATGTTGTATATATTTATTTACAGGCAACTAAAGACAGACTTTGTTAAGCGACGACACACAGAGCCGATCGTAGTTACAGAAGTACCAAGTGACGATCATACATACAGTTTAACAAACTTCGGTAACATTGGTTCACCAGCTTCATCTATTGATGAGGAATATGACTTTGGAGAAGAAGATGATAATTTCAGTGAGGAGTGTAGTGACATGTCTGACTGGGATAGTGATATGGACGAGGTGGACGGAGATATTCCAAATAAACATACAAAAGTTACCCCTCATAAAAACATTCACAATAGTAGTATGGCAAAAATGACTTCTAGGAAACGAAAAGAAATGGAGGAGGAAGAACAGAAAAAAATCGTAGAAGGTGCTGATGCATTATTGAACTTAGCTGGAATAATGACAAACTCTAGTTCACTCAAATCTAACAGATCACATTCATGATTGTAACTTAGATAGCCATGACGACAGAAATAGTGCAGGGAAAACATAATGCCATAGAGGGAGAAATGATGTCTTCCTTTTTGCTGCTTTGTATATAGAATACTTTCGTACATTTATCATGTTTATTTTTCTTTTTAATGTGACAGTTATTGCTGTCATTATGAAATTTGTTTGTTATTGTATATCTATAAACACTATATGTTTTTGGTTTATTTTTTTTAAATAACTTTAGGTATAGTTGACCAATCCTATTTAAATTTTAACAAAATACTTGGCACACAAAGTCTGGTTAAGATTTTTTAAAGGGACTTCATCTGTTTGTGAAAAAGCTACTAAATTTTTGTTCAGCTTTTATTATATTTTTCACTAGATTGCTGCAGCAATTTTTGTTTGTTACTTTGTTTGAGGGTTTTATTTTGATAAAAAAAAATCCTATCAGGTCTATATGAACAGATTTTAAGAATGCCAAAATTGGCCAAAATGTCTTTTAAATTGGGACTAATTTTTGACTAAATTTCTTGTTCATATCCCTGCCAGCATTTTAAAAAGATTTTTTTTGTGCAACTATGCCTAAGAGAGAGGTACAACATTGCTTACATTGTTTAATGAACACTGTCAAAAAATATTAAAAAAGTCTATGTACAACAGATACATTTGATTATATGTAAATTGTATTATATTCTTCTTTTGTAGTTTTCTTTTCTTCTTTAAGCTGATATTATATAACACTTACTTATTTTTTTTCATTCGTTTTACTTCTCTGAAATCATAATTTGTTCAAATTCAACATTGATTGTGCAGATAGATACCAAAATTTTGAGGGAGAAAACCTCTTGTCTGTCTTCCTGAGGACATTTTTTTTAGTGAGTAGAATGTAGAGATAACACATCTTAACAGCACACTTTGACTCTTTAGATGTTTGCACACATATCATACTTTTTTTTTTTTTCATTTGAGTCTTCAGATATTATGTTGTTTTTAGTTAGCATTGAGGATTTTAATTGTGCCAACTAAGTGAAGGCTGAGGTGCTGTTGTTTCAAACGTTTAGGTGCTAAGCAATTTAATGTATGTCCTTTTTACTTAAAAAAGACTGCAGTAAATTTTGACTACGCTTTAAGAAATTGAAGAAAGGCAATTTTCACAAGAGCCTTTTTTTTAATGAAGTTTAATTTTACTCCATTAATCATTATGTATCACTTTAGAAATGAATTATTGAAAGTCACAGAATTTTGTTCAAGTTGGTTATATAAATGTGCAATTTTGAATTGTATCCGTATGTGTTCAAGTTTATATTTTTTTCAAGTCAGGGCCATTTATGGTTTAGTAGTGCGCAATTATGTGGGGATTAGCTCACTATTTCAATTATAGTAGCTCTAGCAGAAAGTTAAAGAAAACGTAAATTTGCTAGCTTTTTGTTATCAAATGATTGATGTTACAGCTTTATGATTATTTCAAATAGCTTACATTTGTATTTCAACATAAACAATATTGAGGTTTTCTTGAGATGTCAAGTTTTAATTTTTATGAATGTTGCTTCTTGTCATTTTTTTTTTTTTTAATTTTACAAATGCCATGAATGTTACAAATTTGCCAGTTTAATGCCAATACATTCCTTTTAACAAAGTTTTGACCCTAGCCAACCTTCAATCAGACTATCAAGAAAACATGTGATGGGCAAGCTTACAATCATTAAAATTGTCTGATCTACACAAATTATTAAGAGATACCTCACCTCAGATTAACAACCTTTTTTGTTTGAAATGAGGACATGATATTTTTAAAATTTGGTAGACATCGATCAAGGTTAATGTTTCAGGAAGTAGAACTTAACACCAAACACTAGACAGTCGTATGTTTGAGAAATTAAATCATATAGGTACATTATATCATTTAATGATAAATATCAAAGACAGTTACAAAAAGTTATTAGAATTATTATATACTATTGAGATAAAATGCTGTGTTCATAAACTGTTTTAATTGTCCATGTGACAGTTGGCACCCAGTGCTAAAGCTTGGGTATTGTTTGTTATATAAGTTGTTGATTTTTGTTGTTAAACATTTTTTGAACCTGTTGTACATTTTAAGACGTGTATATAAATATCATTGAATACTCAGTTAATATTTAGTGCTTAGATATAATGTATAGGCATTATTCACTTATAAATTTCATTAATGCATTTATACAAACTCAACATCATATTCTTATGTAGATGGAATGAATTCAAAAGATAACATACCATTCCAGAATGTTTGGCATTATATACAAGGCTTCCTCCTTATTGGCAATAGAAAGGCAGGGTTTGTCTCTTTTAAAACAAACTTCTCTGTTGTTCAAATTTAGAGTTAATAGGTGATTTTTTATTTCAAAAAAATATTTAAAAAGTAGGTAAGTGTAAAGGCAAGTCAAGAGAACCCTAAAGAAGCATTGAAGATCACTCTTTAATTATAAATTAACAATCTTCAGGAAAAAAAATAACATACTGATTCAATTGTTGGTATTTTAGTTTTAATGCTGGATATGAAGTCTAGTCAAAGCCAATTAATGTTGAAATTTTAAAAACTAAAAAAAACTGAATGAACTGAGATGATTGCAAATTACAATTATGTTTTAAACTTAAATGAATTAGGTAAACAATATATTTACAAGTTGTTATTTAATATATATCTTCAAATGTTATGGAAATAATTTACCATCTGTTACTAGACTTATGTAATTTATAAACATGGATGTTCACTTCTAACATGTATTTTTTCTACATTTTTTTTTTATAAGATAGATATGTATATGCCAAATGTTTTCGTTAACTATGATTGTCTTTTAATATGTAAATGGGGTAGTGGTGATGTTATTTTTTTAAGGTGACTTTTTTTTGTATAATTTGTCTGGAAAATTACTGCAGCCAATAATTTTAGATGAAAAATGTTTTCTAATATATTGTAAACATTTTCAATTAATTCACTAGTAAAGTTTGAACACTAAATTCATGAAATATTGCAAAGATTGGCAAAAATATGATCCTAAACAAAAAAAGCTTGGATAAAGATGTTCTGGAATATTTAAAGACAAATTAATTTACATTACAATTTGGTTGAGAAAATTTTTCTTAAGAACAAATCATGATTGAGAAATTTAAATCTACTTTCTTTAAAAACTTTGCTGTGCAATAAGCTGGCGTCAGTTTCTTTTCAAATCTTTATTTTTTTTAAAATAAAATAAATTTCAAAAGTTTAATCATGTAAAAACTTTTAGAATCATTCAATGATTTTTTTATTTCCATTCAAGATACTGACAGATTCATGTAACGGTAGAAATGAAGCTTTAATCATGAAAAAGTATCATTGTTTTCATCAGTTTCTGTTTGTTAGGTGTAGAATTCCTTTTCCATGAATTTCATTGTTTTATTTATTAATTGAACCCAGGTATTCCACCATTTATTTTTATTTGAAACACTTAGAAGCATCATAATTTTATTGGTTCAAGAAATTGTGTTCAGAACTACCTAGTCAATGTTATTTTTTAATTGTTTCACAATCTCAATATGTCATTTCAATTTTTTAACATGCAGTTTGTTGAGTTTGTTAAGCTTTGTTTTGTTTTTGAAAAGCCATTTAAAATTTTAAATATTAAAAAATTTGACATTAATTGTTAACAATGTAAATCAAAGAATTTTTTAATCATGAAATTGTATTTTACACAAATGGGAAAACAGGAATCAGGTGAACAGTTTTTTTTAAGAAAATGTGAAAAAAAAAATGAAAAAAATATTTTTTAATTCATTTAAGCATTAGATATAATAAACTACAACAATATAATAATGCAATGTTTTGTCTGCCAAAATTTAAGACAATCTAAAACAACTTTATACACATTAAACCTATAAAAGAAAAGAGAGAGCTTGCAGCATTGTAACTTGTTAATAAAGTTTAAGGAATATTTGAGAGAAGAACAGTTGCCCAAAGGGTCAATAGTTTTTGTATAGTGCTCTGTTAATTTTGTCTTACATGCTTCATTTCAGTTTATCATTTAAGAATGGGAAAAAATCAGGGATTTCTATGCAATGTCATTATTTGAATCAAAATGTCATTTTCAATAATTTGTGCAATATACTATACTTTGAAGATAGAATCCCATTGTTATATAAATAAGTTGAACAGGTGTACAAAGGAACATCAATAAATAAAAATATAAAATAAAAGTTTGTTTTGTTATCTTAATTTGTTTGGCAATACTGTTTAAAGAATGAAAGAATTGAGGGAATTCCTTACCTCCCTTTGTTGGGATCTTCATCATCAGTGACCCACCTTCCCTGTTGTGATCTACATTTGTTAATTTCCTACATCACTTTGCTATTCACCATAAGAGAATTCCCCACTCCCTATGCACTTCATTATTAGTCTACTACCAACAAATCTAAGGGGACTTGAGGTTTGCGCTCAGTTCGGCAAATCAGTTTTCCACACTTTTTTTCATCATGCTTGAAGATATTGATTTTATAATTAGTCCCCTACCGATGAAGTCGAAGGGGACTTTATGTTTGCATTCTGTCTGTCTGTCCAGCAAATTGGTTTCCATACTTTTTTTCTTCGTTCTTGGTTGATTTGAAAATTTGTGTAGTTTTACTGTCGAGCCTTTGACTATTGTCACAGAAAGCTAAAACTGGAAATAGGAACAGTGATCAAGCAGCAGTGCTAGCTTACTTCTTCAAAGCTTTATATTTTAAAAGATGGAGGAACTGGTTGCATCATACTTTGTCTATAGATGCCTTATGTTCAGAGTTTCCATCTGTCATATGTCCATTGTCCTTGATCTCATTTTCATGGTTCAGTGACTATTTTTTCTTAAATTAAATTTTGTAATGTTAATTTCTGTCTTATTATAATATGATAACTATTTGGAACAAACAGAAAAGATAGAAATGTAGAGATCCTTTAAAACATCTCAATCCTTTTTATACGAACGCAAAAAAAAATAAAAATTGGTAGTATATTGGTATCACGTTGTCGTCGTCCGAAGACATATGGTTTCCAGATGATTACTTTAGTATCCGTGAATAGAAATCAATAAAATTTTAACACAATGTTTATAACCACAAAAGAAAGGTTGGGATTGATTTGAGGGTTATGGTCCCAACGGTTTAGGAATTAGGGGCCCAAAACAAGCATTTATCTAGTTTCAGGACAATAAGTTGTGTATCAATATTTCAATTGCTCTGAAAATGTACCACAATGATCAATACCATTAAGTAGAAGGACTACGGTTGGGATTTATTTTAAGGGTAACAGTCTAGGAATTAAGGGGCAAAAAATAAGCATTTTTGTAGTTTCCAGACAGTAACTTATGTATAACTGTATGGATCTCCCTTGATATTGTACCACAAGGTGCCATATAAGGAATGGAAGGCTTAGATTCAGTTCAATATCCCTGAACACTAAGAAATCTAATTTACAGACAATATCTTGTGTTAAAAGTGTATGGATCTCTCTGAAATTATACTACAAGGTTTCTTACTAGAAAGGAAAGGCTGGAATTGAGTTTTGGGGTTCTTGCTCCAAGGGGGTTTCAATAAGTGAGGGCCCAAATAAGCATTTTTGTAGTTTTCCGTCAATAACTTGTTTAAATGTATAAATCTCTCTGAAACTATACCACAAGTTCCCATACTACAAAGGCATGCTGATGGGAGGGGGCGGGCGTTTATGGCTCAATTTAGGGGCATAAAAGGGGGAAAACGGGGTTTTTTTGGTTAAAGGACAATTTAGACAATTTAAAAGCAGTGAAGGGGAGGTAATCCAATTAAAATTTAAAGAACACTGTTATACATGTTTGATTACTTAATTACCTCCTTTACATTGCTTGAAATTATGTATTAAGAAATGATGATTGTCTTGAGATGTGTAGCTGTAAATTTATTTTTAGAAGTTACTGTTAACACTGGTTAATTAATATTAATTTTAACCATGACTGGTTATATCAGATTCAGAAATTAAAAAAAAAATTCTTCAAATATTTCTTTTGAGGGGATTAATATTCAACAGCATTGCTCCAAAGCAAAAAAAAAAATTTTTCAAGTTCATTAGACCACATTCATTCTGTGTCAGAAACCTTTGCTGTGTCAACTATTTATTCTAATGCAACAACATTTGTAATGTTCATTTTGATTGGATAACGTCACTTATTTACATAGCATCAATTGACAATTGATGCTACGGGACGTATGCGCAAGCGCAGGCGGCATATGCCAGATTTTAAATACATGTTTTAACATTATTTTCTGTCGGTTTCATTAGAATGGAGATAAAAAATATTGTATGTTAAGCTCCGACGGCATCAATTGGGGATTTGATGGTCGCAAATACCCGTTTACTGTCTCCGCTAACGCGTCGCCAGTAAACTTAATTTGCGACCATCAAATCCCCAATTGATGCCGTCGGAGCTTAAAATACAATACAGTTATCTCCTAAATCACATTCCAAATTCAGAGCTGTATCAAACTTGAATGTTGTGTCCATACTTGCCCCAACTGTTCAGGGTTCGACCTCTGCTGTCGTATAAAGCTGTGCCCTGTGGAGCATCTGGTTCTTTGTCTGTAAGCATGCTGCTGCAGCCTACGTTTTCTAATGCGTAATAGAGACATCTTTAGTATCTAAACTACTGCAAATCGTCAAAATGGCTTTCATAAAGGAGCAATCACTTAACTTCAAAAGGGGAGGGGATGTTTTTTTTTTCTGAGTCAGTTTTTTTTCGCGTGAACGTTTTTATTTAGATTTTTTGGATGCTAGCAATCAACTATATTTTTTTTTTCAATATTTAACACTATAATGTATGGGGACAAGCTTCCTTATCTTTACCGCCAAAATGAAAGGAAAATGTGAACAAAGCGGCATGAGAATTTTATATCAAAAGATAGAAAGAATTACTAGTGAAAACCACATCTGCCACAATATTATGACATCAGA
This sequence comes from Mytilus edulis, assembly GCA_019925275.1. Classification (NCBI taxonomy): domain Eukaryota; kingdom Metazoa; phylum Mollusca; class Bivalvia; order Mytilida; family Mytilidae; genus Mytilus; species Mytilus edulis. Next base: position 26,717,102 of record CM034350.1, on the reverse strand, counting down.
CCTGTATAACTACCTGCTATCCGATGGAGAATGTTTATACGTATATATTAAAGTTAATATTTGATGTGGAGTTATTGTAAGAAGCATTATCATCTTTGAATTTGATAGAAACTAAAGATTAAATATTTTTTTGTACACAAGTCAAAGGTTAGTAGTTATAATTATTAGTGTTTAAAGTGGTGTCAACTTTCACATGCACTTGAAACCATCAATGCAATAACAAAATTACTGGACTTCTTTTTCAAATGCTAGTAACATTTTCTCATGAGGTAAACTAGGAAGGCAATTTTTGAACATTAAAGGGGCACTAGCTATGATATATATAAAAAAATAAAGTATGATTTTTTTTTAGATCAATCATTTATCAAATTGGAATAATGAAATAATAATTTGCTTTTAGCAATCAATTTCCTTTAATTTTGTTGAAATAAGCGATTAAACATAATTTTTGACTGATTCACTTGCAAGTGAAAACGTCATCATCATTCTAACCGGTATTCATGTGAACTTCAAGTTAACCCCTAGCTAGAGATTGACAACGCATGCATTGTACGTGTACTGGTTATTTAAAGAAAAAGAATGTCAACAATGAAAGTGAAACTACGGTAAATCATTTGATTACTAATTCGATGCACATAAAATCATTCTTATATGGTTAAAAACAATGAGAAACATCTATTTTTAATCTATAAAATAAAACCAAACAGACCTATAAAAATGCAATTGCACGTGTTGGTTTAATCTATTCGTATCTTTATTTTTGTTTACATCGCTGATATGGTCATCTGAGGTCAAATCGATAGTTAATTAGATGGCGTCTGGACTAAAATACAAACGAAACGAACCTATATATTATCTACCCCATGCTCTGTAAACTGTTTATTTTAGACTTTTGATAGTTTGGATAAATGTTTTACATTGTTATAAACCAAATATGAGAATTTGAGTCAAATCGGTTATATTGAATTTGACAGCTAGTGCCCCTTTAGATTCAAATTGTAATTATGGTGACCTTTCAATGTAAACATATCTGTGTGTAAATATTTCTATTTAAAAATGTCGGTTCGGGTACATGTGATAGGAATTATATAAAGAAAAAGAAGAATCATTTGCGCAAGTAAACCTTAGTTGTCGCACCGCCGGAAATTTTGTCAATAATGGTCACTTAAATTAATAGACAATTAAACGCAGTCTTTAGTTTTAATAAATCACCACGACATGTATTTTTAGATTTATTTTAGATTTTTGTCGAGCCTGGGACTTTTGTCGCAGAAAGCTCGACATAGGGATAGTGATCCGGCGGCGGCGGCGTTAGCTAACTTCTTAAAAGCTTTATATTTTAAAAGGTGGAAGATTTAGATGCTTCATACTTTGTTTATAGATGCCTCATGTTACGAAGTTTCTGTCAGTCACATGTCCAATGTCCTTGACCTCATATTTATGGTTCAGTGACTACTTGAAAAAAAGTTAAGTTTTTTTGTAATGTTAAATTCTCTCTTATTATAAGTAATAGGATAACTATATTTTGTATGTGCGTACCTTGTAAGGTCTTCAAGCCGGTCAGACAGTTTTCACTTAACCTCGACCTCATTTCACGTATCAGTGAACAAGGTTAAGTTTTGGTGGTCAAGTCCATATATCAGATACTTTAAGCAATAGGTCTAGTATATTCGGTGTATGGAAGGACTGTAAGGTGTACATGTCCAGCTGGCAGTTGTCATCTGACCTTGACCTCATTTTCATGGTTCAGTGGTTATAGTTAAGTTTTTGTGTTTTGATCTGTTGTTCTTCTCCTGTATGCAATAGGTCAACTTTGTTTTGTGTATGGAAATATTTTATGATCTATATGTCATTCGTGAAGGTTTTTTTTTACATTGACCTCATTTTCACGGTTCATTGCTCTGTGTTAAGTTTTTGTGTTTTTGGTCTGTTTTTCTTTAACTATAAGCAATAGGTCAACTATATTTGTATTGAAGAATTGTTAGCTGTACATGTCTGCCTGGCACGATTCATCTGACCTTGACCTCATTTTCATGGTTCATTGGTCAATGTTTAGTTTTCTTGGTTAATGTTAAGTTTATGTGACAGTTGTAATAAAGCTTTATATTTAGGACTATCAACATAATATCAATGATCAGTAAAGAAGGGAGACATTTCAGCGTGTGTACTATTTTATAGAGGAGGCATGCTGTCAAAAATATTATTATAATTAATACTATAATTTTATTTTTTTTCAATGCTACATGTTTGTATTGTTTAATGTCTATCGTTTTGTCATTAGGCTTGTCTGTCTGTCTGTTTGTTTGTTTTGTTTTGATGTTGTATTTGTTTGTTTTAGTAACAATCCTATTGATTGGATTTTAGACTAATAAAATTCATATTCTTATTCTTATGTTGATGTTTAATAGGGTATTTCGTGGTGGCCAGTTTTTATTGGTGAAGGAAGCCGGAGAAAACAACCGACCTTCGATAGGAAAACTGGCAATCCTAGTTAATTAAGATTGAAGTATTTTTAGGAAAGTTATTTTAAATGCTTTCAAATTGAAAACATAAATCAAAAATCTTTTTAAATTTGTTTATGACGAAGCAAAATTAAGATTTTAATATAATTTAGTTTATCGCTATTTTACGAAATTTTCCTTTGATCTTGCGGACTGATAATTTCCTTTCTCAATGGAGTCGAGTGATATAAAAATTATCACTAGAAACTAAGGGACATGTGGCGTTGATATTGAAATTGGCATGAAATTCGATAATCTACAATTATATCTGAATAAAAATTCCTAAGTTGGGAAAGGAAAATGAGATTTATCAAAAAGAGTTATCTCTCTTTGAACTGACTACCTCCCCATCATTAATAAATTGCTTGTTTGGATACGGCATATTAGTTACAGCCGCTGCATTACCACACCAGTGCGACAATTAATTCAAAATAAAATGCCAGACACAATGGTTTTATAACACATTATAAATCTAACTTGTTCAATAATCAATTAAGCCCAAGGAGTAGGTCCGGTAAGGACTCATTTTGGCCTCAAATTTCAGTTTCATCTGACGAAAGATTTTGACCACTTTTTAAACACTTAAGTGTCTATTTCACTTGATTCAATTAGTTAATGTGAAAGATTTTAACTGATTTAGTCATTAAAAACGATCCGATTCAAGCTCAAATATGAAAAATCTACCAAATATGCTGAAAATTATCACTTTACAGATGGTTTTTGTCAAAAATGAAAGTGGCCGCATCCGTGTTCATCCACAACCTTTATATATGTTATGCATTATCATAAAATACAACTTACATTTCAATATAATTAAGGATGAACACGAATGCGGCCACTTTCGTTTTACACGGAAACCGTCTAAAATTTACCTAAAATGCTAGAATTTTGAGGATTTCAATAATTTAGCATGACTCAATGGTGCTACAACCCGATATATGTGCATTGTATGGTCAAAACAACCCATATTTATGTAGCAGAATCATTCAACTGTCCAATAAATAACTAAAAGTTTACATTTTAACAATTTTGTAAAACTGTTATATTTTGGGGCCAAAAAGGGGTCTTACCGGACCTTCTCCTTTAAAACTTTAAAGAATAATCCTATTAATCTAGTTTTCAACCACCTGCAAACGGAATCATACATTTATTTCCTCAAGTGATAGTTGTTATCTCGCTTGCGACGGAAGTCTGGGAAAGCGAGACATTGTATTGCTTTTCTGGTGGTGGAGTAGAATACGTCAACGTTGTTTAGGTTTCTGCTATTAAAGTCAGTTTGATGGGAACTACTTGTGATAGATCATTAATATTTTATATACAGTTGTATACTAGTAACTATCAGTACTTTCGAGGCCTAGGTCGCGGTCCATTGACTTTGAAATAATTAGGATTTTTTTAATATGGAGTGTTTTGCTTCAGGCAAGTTGATAGGAACCAGGTGTTATAGAGAAAGGATATTTTCAATAAAGTTGCATTATATCATATCAGTACAAACCAGTTTGATGACTATTTCACGACCCTGCAATTTTAACCAAGGTCATAGTCAAGCGACTTTGAATTGTTGCAATGTTTCTGTCCATCAGATTGTCTTTTTTCGAATTTTCTGCGGAAAGACGGGACATATGTCTCTGTCAACAGTTTATTGTTTCAAAGGAGTAGGTTCAGTAAGACCCCTTTTTGGCCCTTAAAATATAGCAGTTTAATAAAATTGTTAAGATGTAAACCTTTAGTTATTTATTGGACAGTAGAATGCTTCTGCTACATAATATATCCGGTACTATAGCACCATTGAGTCATGCTAAATTACTGAAATCCTCACAATTCTAGAATTTTAGTTAAATTTTAGACGGTTTTCGTGTAAAACGAAAGTGGCCGCATTCGTGTTCATCCTTAATATTGAAATGTAAGTTGTATTTTATGATAATACATAACATATATAAAGTTTGAGGATGAACACGGATGCGGCCACTTTCATTTTTACCAAAACCCATCTGAAAAGTGACATTTTTCGGCATATTAAGTAGATTTTTCATATTTGAGCTTGAATCGGATCGTTTTTAATGACTAAATCAGTTAAAATCTTTCACATTAACTAATTGAATCAAGTGAAATAGACACTTAAGTGTTTAAAAAGTGGTCAAAATCTTTCGTCAGATGAAACTGAAATTTGAGGCCAAAATCGGTCCTTACCGGACCTACTCCTTTAACTATTTCTGTACCTTTTGTATATATAGTGGGATATTCCGTGAACGAAAACAAAAGAAAATTCACTATTAAAAAAGTTTAAACATTTATTTATAGTGGATTGGAAAACAAGTAAATTATATTAAATCCCTTTCTCTTTCCACTTTGCGGGTGCGAGTGCTGCCTTATAGCGACATTAGCATTCTCTTTTAAGGTGTCTTTTTAGTGCAAGATATATGGCTCTCTCTTACCACAGATCAGCACTTTATCGTCCCCTTCCGACGTACGGACTATCATCGTTTCTCAAGAGTATACACGCAAATGGTGTTAAGGAAAGCCGAAAATTCAGTTCCTCACTGAATCTACATCACTGCAATGGCCGGGGTCGAACCAGGAACCTTTGTGTAAATAGCTCTTCTTCTTATGTATATCATAGTCGATGACTGCTGTGAATAGTAATTTTAAAACCGTTTTTGAAAAAAATAGAATAGCAAATACAGTTGAAGGCTATTTCATGTATATTCATGTTCATTTTATGCAGAAAAACTCGGAAATAATTCGAATTAAATGAAAACAAAAAGTGACGGATTTGGGAACAAGAGGCTGTCAGAGAGACAGCTAGCAAACCGGATTTTCCTGCGAAAATCCAACCCTGAAGTTGGTCATTTTTTGTGGTTTATCCGGCTTATTTGGCTGTCCAAATCGAACAAATTTTGACTTCGTTTCAAAGACACAATTTTCAAACCTTAAAATGAAAATGCATACTCAATAACTCATAATTTTATCGATCAAGTTCAAATTATTAAAACGTAACAAGGCTTTGTCAAATGCTAAGGTGATTTTTTTTGACTGGATGAATCCCATCTTTTTAGCACTTCTATATGCATTCAATATTGCCAACATTGTCACTTCTATGTATGCAGATGCAATAGTATTTGGTGGGAAAATGTTATGTGTGCAAAGGAGTTGAGTTGGGTACCGACCGTTCAGATCCAAATATTGAACACACCTGCATGCCATTTATGATTTACCACCTTGTTATTTTAACTTACAACCAGTGCTATAAAAATAATGCATGATTTTAACCAATTTTTTTCTTTTCAGTGTTTTTTTTTCCATTTTTTTTTGTCAGCCCGCACTGGAGGCAACTGCCTACATGCCTCTATGTAATTTACGGTCCTGACAGCTATCAGTTTGAATTGTGATTGCTGAATATTCGATACAGCATGAGTTTGTCCGTCCGGCCATCCGTCGTCAACATGTCGGACATTAACTCAAAAATGCATACAACTTGTACATGGTGAATTGTTTATATCTATTGACGTGAGCTCCCTTTTGTTTTATTTTTTTTTATAAATTTTAGAATTACGTTTCCGAGTTGTGATTTGTGGTACAAAATTTTTCAATCTTTCAAGAACCGTAACAATTTTTTTTTATTTTTCAAGAACCATTACTCCTGATTGGTAAAAGTGAAATCTTGAATATCGAACTTGACCTCCATTTTGTTATCAGTTACAACATATTTTTTTTTGGTATTGCAATGGTTAAACGGTTCATGAGTAAATGCACAGACACAACTGGAAATGCCCGGTTTTTTTTTAAATATTTTAAAAACCGTAACTCCTGAACAGTAAAAGTAAAACTCGTCTTTATCCTACTTGACCTCCATTTTGTCATCAGTAACAACATATTCAAACTTGAAAAGTTTTCGTTAAACGGTTCATGAGTAAATGCATGGCACGACTGGAAACTCCATTTTTCAATCTTTGAAAAGAACCATATATAACTCCTGAACGGTAAAAGTCAAAATCATCATTAATGAACTCGACCTCCATTTTGTTGTCAGTAGGCCTAAAGCACCTTATTAAAATTTTAGAAGCTTTGGTTGAACGGTTCATAAGTAAATGCACGGACACGACTGGAAATGCCATTTTTAATCTCCCAAGAACCATAACTCCTTAACGGTAAAAGTCAAAATCGTCATTATTAAACTTGACCTCCGTTTTGTTGTCAGTAACACTATATCAAAATTCAAAAAGCTTTTGGTTGAACGGTTCACGAGTAGATGCACGAACACGACTGCGGAAACGCTATTTTTCAATCTTTCGAAAACCATTACTCCTGAACGGTAAAAGTCAAAATCGTCATTATTGAACTCGACCACCATTTTATTGTCAGAAACAACTTATTAAAATTTCAAAAGCTTTGGTTGAACGGTTCATGAGTAAATGCACGGACAACATTTGGCTGCCGCCCGTCGCACATATACCCAAAGCTCTTACCTACATTTTCGCCGAAAATCCGATTAAAAAGGGGGAGGGTAAAAAGTAAATGCCCTTTTAATAAGTATACATATAATATATGCCTTTTCATACATATTTGTCGAAGAAAAACTCGTTTTATACATATTCTTTATACATAAACTTGTCTGAACCAGAGACGACTCGATCTACAACAAATTTTATCCATCGGATCACCAGCATTGATGGTGATACAAGGTTGAAAAGACATTCAATAGATATATAATTCGTCTAAACATCAGCCTTACAATGTTAGATCTGTAATAGCCACGGTGCTTTCACAAATTGTTTGTTCCTACTTTAATATATATATATATAAAAAGTGCCTAAAAAATCAACCTAACGATGTTAGAGTAGATTTGATTCGTAACTTCCTCCCCGGCGCCGGGGATGGAACCTGTACTTTTTTTTCTAACTTCTACGACAACACCGTCTAGCATTACGCATATAAAAGGCATAATGCCATTTTCTTTCATAAAAAAGTGTCTGTGCTGTGTCATCACTGAGTAAAACTTGCATAAAAAACATTTATTTTGGTATAGAATTTTTTTTTTATTTTTTATATAAAATCGCAATGAGACAAATCTACTAAAGACATACATTCACTATGAACATTTGGTTCATGCATGCCGTATCTACCTATTCATTTGTAAATGGTTTAAACAAATTCTACTTCAGTTTAGACATAATGAATTGTTTAAGTCTTTGAGAACCCTTTAAATAGAGAAACATTTGCTTTATTCGTTGTGTGAAGTGTAGTGCACTATGACCCCCCCCCCAAATCCCACCCCACTATGAGCACAAATTTTGCGGATTATCTTTTGACAAATGATTGAGCGTATATAAACCTCAAATGTAGCCCCTATTGAAGGTATATCGACATAGTTAGTTTCAAAGAACTTCCGTGTAGCACATATATATACGAACAACGCTCACCGAGAACTCCAAATTTTCATTATTTTTTTCTAAGAAAAAGACGTATATTTAACCCTTTCAGTAATTTCTAAATTAGTTTGAACTGCGATAACTTGCAATTTCCTTTATTGAAAAATAATCAATGAGTTGAATTTTCAGTCAGTCATTTAGCATGAGTAGACTCGGTAAAAAGATCAAGTTTCCTTATGAGTATTTTGGTAATTCTTATTAATATTTTTCATCAAATTTTCTGTATATATAGAATGAAGCCGGAGAAATTTACCAAATGCGAAACGCATATATATTTCCTCAATTACTAGCTTGCGCATAGTTGGGAATTCCCCGTGTTCTATTTTTACTCCACCTTTGAACCAGCTGACAGTGAGAATTGGGAATTTCCATTTAGTAAACCCCAGCGAAAATTTCTGTCCTTTCCTTATTGTTAGCTGTAATTTCAAGTTGGTGTTAACTTGCAAATATCAATCAACGAATAAGTTTGGTAAAATGGATAATAAGTTTAAAGAAGATTTAGAGTTAGATTCTGACGATGTGGAAGTCGATTGTGCTATGATTGAATCTGTACATCCGATACCCCCTACGGATTTATCAAAAGAACTACCAACAAAGGACATTCGGTATACCAGCATAGAAAGTGGATATGGTTCAGTAACATCTTATAATTCTGCATGTGATTCTGGACTTATTGATGGGTTTGAAAAATTAAAATTAGCACAAATCAACGAGACTGGACCATGTGATTTATATGACAAACCCACTATAGTCGAACCTAAAGTAGGGCCAGTTCTACCAGTACCAGTACCAGACAATGAAAATGAAGATCTTTTATTGGAAATATTCAAACCGGATAAGGATGGCGACTCGTAAGTATTTTATAACAAACATCCGTGTTGATAACCTTGTCCGACATATATATGTATAAATTTAAGTCAATTAAATGCAAAGTTCAATTATTTCAATCTTGACGAAATTGTAAAAAAAAGATTATGCAAGAAATGTAAAATTCCCAACTGTATTAGTGCTTTGTTATCTCGTATGTCATATTGAAAATTCCCAATTATCGATTTTTTTTATTTGTTTGACCTAGTTGCGTGGCAATGATCATGCGCAGTATAGATAGCATACATGGGTTCGATGATGGAATTTTTATTAGTCATTTTTAATACAAAATTTGGCGGGAGTGTTATGAAAACGCAGAAAGTCATAAACTAGCATGAGGTGTAGTTTTATACCGGGTGACCTATGAATCTTTAATAATGATAAATTAATAAAAGATAAATGAAGACTAGACATGCTAGATAACAACCTTAGTTACAGTAGTCAGTATATTATGTAGATATAGAAATAATTAAAAAAATAATATAATGGATCCCAACTTTTCATGATAAAATTTCCAGAGGCGGATTAATGGGAGGGACAGGGTTTCCCCTCTCCCTTTGTTGAAAAAATGATTGATTATGATTGAGATTCACTGCCTGGAGCAGTGGTTTTGAATGGTAAACATAGTTGGAATTAACCCCTCTTAGCCTGGGTTGGGAACCCCCTTTAAGAAATGGCTGGATCCGCCAATTTATTCTGAATATTTTGTTAATTCCATGGATAAATCGACGATTCAGTCCTTTATTAATTTGAATGAACACATTTTTTTAATTGATAATTTTAATAAAATATTCATACACAACCAAAGGTATAATTAATATACCTTCGAGTATACGGCAATATGTTAAGTCTATAAATATATATTCTGCAATATTTTTTTTCCAGGCAGCTACACATGGCAATCATCCAGTTGTTAGCACCTATAGCTCTCTACTTCATAAATCTAGTTCCAAGTCATCACTGGCTAAACCTTCCAAACAATCTTTTGCAAGTTCCTCTTCATTTAGCAACAATAACTCGACAGACTGTGATCGTCAGGAAATTAATGACAGCGGGAGCTGAGATCGTTGCCCGTGACTACAAAGGAGACACACCCTTACACATCGCCTGTCGAGAGGGGTTTGACGATGTTGCAAAAAATCTCTTGACGCCAATACAATATAATGAAACTGAAGAAGTACGATACAAAATGGAACAACAAAAAGTACCTCAGGACACACAGCTTATGAATTATAATGGTAAGACTGCAATGTTTAAATTTTGTTTTATTTTTAAATCAAATAAATTTTCTTTTTTTTTTTGTAATAGTTTATTACAATCTGACAATAGTTATCAAAGGTACCAGGATTATAATTTAGTACGCCAGACGCGCGTTTCGTCTACATCAGACTCATCAGTGACTGTTCATATATACAAACACGTATATATATATATATAGGTGCTGTTCCAGTTCCAGTATATATATAGGTGCTGTCATGTATGTACATTTCTCCCTTCTACATAATATGTACATGTACTGGTAGGCATAGCGCTTGAGTTAATATATAAAAGAAATTAATAAAATCTATCAAACGGATGGGGAGCCTAGGGTGGGTACTTTATTTACCTTTCCCCACCAATCATCTTCTTCAGCGAATTTCAATGTGGTATTACATCTATAGATGCAAGTTGATAGATGGTATGAACGTTAAAGTAGTTTCTTTAAAAGTTTATAAAGATGAAAAGTATTTAATATAAAATTATGTATTTTGAAGTGACTTTTTTTAAAACATTTTTTCATAATATTTATTAAATCTTAATGTAACTTTTCATCTTTTACAGGTCAGTCTTGTTTACATTTGGCGGCAGAAAGATGTCATTTGCCGATTCTACGATTGTTATTACAGAATAATGCTGATATAAATATCAAGGTGTGTAATTTTTTTAAAGAACAAATCTTTTACTTCCTTGAGTGAGAAGTTAAATCAGCCTTAGAATATGTAGGGTTTTCTTTTTAAACGTCTCAGTATCAGTTACCTTATCAAGGACGTAGAAAAGGAAGTTTAATATTTATTATAGGGGAATTATCATTCAATACATGTATTTAAAGAAACTACAATTTTTTTATGATGTAGATTAAATTTATATTTTGCCATTTTTTCAGGATGGTAAATGTGGGAAAACTATTTTACACTATGCAGCAGAGACCAGGAACAGTGTTCTTTTAGAGTTCCTTTTACAGCATCGAAATATAATTGATTTAAATGCTACAACTTATGGAGGATTGACAGCCGTTCAATTGGCCGATGGGCGTGACTTTAGTGATATTGTTTCAACACTAAGGAGGAATGGAGCCATTTATACGCCCTTACCTGTGGAGGAAAATGATAGTGACGAAGAGATGGTTAGTATTAATTGCTTCCGTTAGTATTAAATTACAGATGATTTTTTCAGTCAATAATAATTTGTTAAAAAGTTTTCAAATAGCTGTAAAAAATCCTGGAAAAATATTTCTTGAAAAAGGTAACTGATTGTCATTAACGAGGAAATAAAGCTGAGTTTTTTCTATGAAGATCTATGAAACAAGGAGATGTAAAGTATACGCCAATAACTAATCAACTTATCAACAACAGCAAAAAAATGTTTGTACAATAAAATAATCTCAAATCTTGAAAAAAAATTTAACAAATTAGAAGACACTCTCAAAATTACGGGCACAATATTTTTGCCAACGTAAGTACTTTACATACTTGAAAGACTTGTGTTGAAAGCAGTAAGAACACTACTTTTGTAAAGTGTCTGTGCTTTCAAGATGCTGGTGTCAATGTGTATTATTTCTAACCAATTGAAATAATTTCTTTTTCAGAACGAGTAAGCCCTACACTAGCAAATGAGATATGTGGCCTACAAGAATGTGCAACCTGAAGCACCAGTACCCAGCTAGAACGGTACCACCTTTGATCCAAGTGTTATTATGCTGAATCTGCATTCAGTGTTTCAGAAATATTAATAATTTCCAGAAATAAATCAGATGCTTGAAACTATATCATCTTGGATATAAAGTAGAAAAAGAGGAGTCCAGAACTGTTTTAAAAATTCGTTTGGTTGTAAGGCAGCAAATAAATAAATTATATGTGATTACATATTTGTTATGGAATGACCAAGAGTGGTTGTATATGCAGGGGATGTTTGTGTTCCTTTTAATTTTGTAAACATTTATCATTTCAGTCAGTCTTATTTCACTTGACAGGACTTATGAAATATATCAAGACATGTATTCTATTCTAGTAACAAATAAACATAAAGCATCAGTCATTTTTCTAAGATATAGATATTAAGGTCGCAAAGGCCAACACATTAAAGTGATTTAAAGACAGTTTATTGATCATTTATTCTTTGTGTCTACCTTTGCAAATTGAGATGTATTTTTCTCATACTAGACCAAGGAGGTTGCAATTGCCAATTTTATGTGAATAAAATACATTAAAACTTCATAGATTTGATTAGAAATTGGTACTCAAAATTTAAGGTGGAATAAAACCAACAGAGATCTTATTGCCTACAGTTTGAGCCTTATTTATAATAAATGATGTAGATATAAGAAGATGTGGTATGAGTGCCAATGAGACAACTCTCCATCCAAGTCACAATTTATAAAAGTAAACTTATATAAGCCAAAGTACGGTCGCCAACACAGAGCCTTGGCTCACACCGAACAGCAAGTTGTGGAGGGCCCAAAAATTACTAGTGTAAAACCATTCATACGGGAAACCAACGGTGTAATCTATATATTATAAAAACGAGAAACGAGAAACACATATGAAAAACATCAACGAACGCCGTGACAACTACTGACCATCAGATTCCTGACTTAGGACAGGTGCAGGTTTAAACCGTTTTTTTTGGGTTCATTTTCACTCAAAGATATAGATATAATAAGCTATTAGGAAATTTCTTACTTATACTATTAATATATTCCTCAATCCAAAATTTATGAACTAAAATAACTGGAAATTCCCTGAATTGATTATTTAACCCATTTTCATTGTTTCTAAAAATGTTTTAAGAAATGCGATCTTCTGTGAATTTTCGAGTTATCGAGTTTCAGTTTTATGAGATTTCCAAATTCACTCAGTCTGTTGTTCATTTGTGTGTTTAATTTTATAAAAGATTACGATATACATGTCAATGTTCATAAGTTCAAAATAGAGACAGTTGCATGGTATATAAAAAAATATAACAGAAGCTTAATAAACACGTATAATTTCAAGCATACGTGAATGAGACAGCGTTGCTAACCATTTACAAGAACAGGTTTTCCACCTTCATCCCAATCAACAAAATAAAAACCGCTGAACAGAACCATTTATTTTCTTTTTGATGTATCTGTACGGTAAGATTTCGAAATTAAGTTTTTTAATTAACCTTGAAAACTTATAAAAGAGGGACGAAAGATACCAGAGGGACAGTCATACTCATAGATCGAAAATAAACTGACAACGCCATGGCTAAAAAAAGAAAAAGACAGACAAATAATAGTACACAAGACACAGCATAGAAAACTAAAAACTAAGCAACACGAACCCCACCAACAACTGGGGTGATCACGGTGCTCTGGAAGGGTAAGAAGAGGACAGTAATTCACGAAAATCAGTCAAATCAAAGAACTTGTCAAGTGTTTTTATGTCAATTGTGAAGAGAAGTGTGATTAATTTCTCAATAAAATCACAAGCCATGGAATTCTAATACTGTAACGTGTAAATAGTATGGTAAACCGTATTCAAAACTTTACATATTTAAAAAAAAAAACCCATCAAAATCTTAGGAAAAGTTTAACCCTTCGTGAACTTACAAGTATCTGAATCCAAATAAATTGCTTCGATTTATGTCAAATATTGGCTAGGCTATGGATTAATTGATTCTATTTTTTTTTATAAATACAAAACAATTATCTTGCTCACAAATACTTTACAATTCTGATAGAAAAAATAACGTGGTGCTGTGAACTAGAATGAAATTTGAAAACCTGAAAATGATTATTGTATAAATTAATCGGGGACTGTGTTAGCATGTCAAATTTGTCTTTGTATACATACTGCTAACATGCCATCGATGATACTGTATTTTGGTCTTATCTGTCACGGCTGCTTTCACTGTTCCCCTTTTCTCCACTTCCCTCATGTCATATTCTCTTTGGCTCCTCGAATTTAAGAATACTTGCTGCCCATCTACATCATAACCTGCCTTGTTGTTTTTGTGACTTTAAACTATTTCTTGTACGCCTGAGTTATTGCAGCTAATTCATAATAAACAAGCACACATTGCAGAAACTCATGGCTACATCAAGCCATTTTCTGAGACAGACACCGATCTTCTTTTCCAAACCTTAATATTTGATATACAGGAAAACCTATATATCCTAGCCGTATATCTTCTTGGATAGCCACTTTTGTCTATCTTTGCCAGTCGGCCGTATATCTTCTTGGGGAGCCACTTTTGTCTATCTTTGCCAGTCGGTCGTATATCTTCTTGGGGAGCCACTTTTGTCTATCTTTGCCAGTCGGCCGTATATCTTCTTGGGGAGCCACTTTTGTCTATCTTTGCCAGTCGGCCGTATATCTTCTTGGAGAGCCACTTTTGTCTATCTTTGCCAGTCGGCCGTATATCTTCTTGGGGAGCCACTTTTGTCTATTTTTGCCAGTCGGTCGTATATCTTCTTGTGGAGCCACTTTTGTCTATCTTTGCCAGTCGGACGTATATCTTCTTGGGGAGCCACTTTTGTCTATCTTTGCCAGTCGGCCGTATATCTTCTTGGATAGCCACTTTTGTCTATCTTTGCCAGTCGATCTATCAACTCATTATGGATTTCTTTTGTGTTTGGACTGTATACTAATCCAACTTTTTACAACAACTTCACCAACTGTGTGTGTCTTTACTCCAGCTATCATGAAAGTTTAATGTTTCACTTTGCTTTTTTCTCACAATCAAATTTCCTGATTTACTTGGTTTGGGTGTGTCTATTTAGCCAAGTAATACAGCAATACAAAACGCGATAAAATGATTACCTTTATTAGCTCTTCTCTTCTCACCACATTGCGTCCGTCTTCCGTCGTCGTCCATCGTTAACTTTTACAAAAATCTTCTCTTCTAAAACTACTGGGCCAAATTAACCATACCGTCCAAAATCATCATCGGGGTATCTAGTTTAATAAATGTATTCAACGACCCCGCCTGCCAAATAACATGAACACAATGGCCGACAAACATAGAACATAGGGATAAAATGTAGATTTTGTCTTATATCTCTGACACTAAAGCATTTAGAGAAACATGACATGTTAAATTGTTTATCAGGTCAAGATCTATCTGCCCCTAAATTTTTAGACAATCAGACAATCTGTTGTTGAGATGCTGCCCCTGAATTTGCAATTTTAATGAAATCTGAGTTTTTGCAATTATATTGAATATTATTATAGATAGAGATAAACTGTAAACAACAATAATATACAGCATCGAAAGATACAAAATAAGTGAAGCATGACCAAAATCGTCAATTACTACCCTTAATAGTCAATTTTTAACAATATTTTGTAACTTTTTGTAAATTAATTTATTACAAAAAAAAAAATTGTCTTTGAAACTACTTGCACAAATTTAAACAAACTTGTCCGATGACCCCGCCTGTCGACCAACCGTAGCTGACATGGCTAAACATAAAACATAGGGAGAAACTGCAAGTTTTGTCTTTTATTTTTTGAACCGTTATATTTAAATAGAGCAAAATCTGAAACGAGCAAAAATTTTCAGAATTATGATTTTCACCAATTGTCCATTGTCCATGTCTTTTAGACAAATTCTTAGAAAAGTGATTGCCCATAAATGACAAATTTTTTTTTTTTGGAAAGTTTTGCCTTTTATCATGAAAACTATGATATTTAGGAGATTTTTTTCTTTAAGCCTTATATGATTTAAACTATAATGATAAATAAACACTTTAACACTCTTCATAGAAGTGATTGCTCTTAAATGAGTTTTTTTTTGTTTACCCTCTTTTGTGTTTTGAGGGAAAAAAACAAAATAAGATAGAGAAAAATTAGACAAACTAAAAGATCAGTAATGCAAGATAAATAAAATAGTCAGGGTCTATTCTCGTCTACAATGTTCTCGGGTATCCTTTGTTTGATATGCACATAGGCCAAGGTGAGCGACACAGGCTCTTAAGAGGCTCTAGTTATTCATTGTGATGCATAATAGTTTGCGGTAGAACCTTGTACAAAATCTTATTTACGTGTACACAACACATATATCATCCTTATTATTATATTCAATCACTATTTGACATCTTTGCATACTTATGAGGTCTGTTCTCCCTGATTTTATTTCACAACAGGACCATTTTCATTTCATAATCTTTCAATCTTAACTAAATTTTACTATATCAAAGATTATCGCGCAAACTTTACGACTTAAGGTGGTATGGGTGTCTTCCTCCATCTTGGATTGTAAAAAACAGAGAATCAAAGGTCCAGATTTTCCATCAAGTTAGCAAAATTTGATGCAGGAATGCAGTTGTTTAATGTACATTTTCATTTAAAAGTACCAATTTATAAGAATATAACTTCTAAATATTGATATTTTTGCAAATGTTAATTTTTTTTGGTTGTTTTTATATTTTTTTTTTTAAATTGGCATTTTAAGGGGAGGTAACTCTTAAAAAGTGCATTTTCTGAAGGATTCTGTATGGAATTTTCCTATTTTGTATTTTAGCCGGAAAAAACGTACGGTGACCATATCTTTTCTTTTGATATTCTCAAAGCAGTGTCTGAAAGCTATCTTTTCCTGAAGTATTTAACAATTCTATCATTTTGTTTAGTTTCTAATCACAAAATGGTGTTTTTTCCTGTATAATCCATACAAAATGTGTCATTTTGTCCGGTCCTGTAGCTTGAGAAAATGCGCGGTGACCTATCATTTTTATTATATTTTTCAACATGTATCAATAGATACAACGTTTTGGCAAAGTATGAACAAATTCTATCATTTTTATTTTAGACTCCCATACCACCTTAAACAACATTAGCTGAAAAAAAGATGTGGTATGATTGCCAAGGAGAGAGTTATATCCACCAACCGAAACCAAGGGACAACCTTATGTGATCTTATGTTTTTTTGTTATCGTATAATCAAATCATGGATGCTTAGATATGGATCGAAGCTACAATTTGCTAAATTATGGCTATTTTTCAGTTGATTATCAAACTAAAAAATTACAGAAGGAGAAGAACATTCAATAACAACAACAAAAACTCTATTGAAAATAGCCGAAGTTTTTTGGTAGTGATATTAAGACAACTTCAAGCACAACCAGTTCGAATTAAAAAAGCTCATTATTTATAGTCATTGAAAAGTTTGGTGTTCCTAATGCAGTTCTTTTGCTTACGACACAATGTATATTGCACTTCTAATTAAGAATATTACATTAAAAAGTCATTGAACGATGACTAACAGCTTGAAAGTTTCCAAAATATAAAACTTTTAAACTTTGCCTTTAAATGGTTGTATTGAACAAACAACAACATTTATGCTTGATTAATCATGTTAATAAAAGAAAACACCCAACTACAAAACATACACCATGTACACGGATAAAAATAGATCCGAATCATTTTACATATGGAAACATTAATGTACACACACTCATATATATATAATATAATATAATACGTCTAGATAATAGTCAACGATCTTTCTTAAGAGTGCGCTGGATCGTAATGAGTAACGATATTGTAGTACACAATTAATGTTTTATATACGCCTAAAAAGTGTATGAAACGACACCAATATAAAACAGGAGGCTCTAAAGATCATTACTTTCCTTGTTCTATGTGCATATTATACAAAGGATAATCTCCAACATTGTAGACGAGAACAGAATTCATGACAAATATCTCTGTTTTGTTGATCTTGCATTTTGTATCATTTTGTCTGTTTGGTTTCTATATATCTTTTTAGTGCATGCTCAAAACACAAAAAAAAAGGTGTACAATTATTAATTTAAGGACAATCACTCCTATAAAGAGTGAAAGGTCTACCAACAATTTCGTCAAAATTTGACTTGGTAGTAGATCTTGCCTTGCTGGTCATTTGTATGACTTACAGTGTCAATTTATCTATCATAATTTATATCATATAAGGCAAAACGAAAAGAAAATCAGCAATTTTTCCATTTTTAAGGAGGCATGGTAGAAATGACACCACCTAAGTTAACTTCACACTTTATCTGTTTTTGTGGTAATAAATTTTGTGTATAATTTTCATAATATTTGGTTAAGGCTTACTAAGTTACTGAACGGGGGAAAAAAATTAAAATTCGGCAATATTTCCATTTGTAAAGGGGTATAAGTTTAAGGTTACAGTGACGCCACCAAAATATAACCTTGATATGTGTTTTGTGGTAATAAACATTTTGAATAAGTTTCATAACATTTGGTTGAGGCAAACTAAAGTTAGAGAACGGAAAACAATTTTTGAACGTACGGACGGACGGACATACAGCTACATGCATGGGTAAAAAGGTTTATAAATTTTAAGGTATAAGACAAAAACGCAAAATAATATTAAACACCCCCATCAAAGGGCAATTACTCTTATAAAGAGCCGACTGGAAATTATGGAAACTTATTTGTAGATCTTGTCTTGCTGATTACTTTTTAGTAGTTTTCAAGGTAATAGGTGGCAAACATGAAAATTTGCTCATGTTAGATTTTCTCTTTTTATAACGGTTTTCAGGAACAATAGACAAAACTTGCATTTTACCTCCATGTTCGATTTTAAGCCACGTCGGACAGGTTGGGTCATCGGTCACATTTAAAAAAAACTTACTAGATACCCCAATGATGATTGTGACCAATGGTAAAATTTGGCCTAAAGTAGTTTCAGAAGAGAAGATTTTGTAAAAGTTAACGACGACGACGGACGGCAAGTGATGAGAAAAGCTCACTTGACCCTTGACCAACTAAAAAAGAAACGATAAATACAATATCTATAATATAAATAATTTGGATAAACAGATACTACGTAGATATACATCCCCAATGACTAGCACTGTCCGACTTGAACTGGAATAATTCGTAAATCATTTTTTCTCCTCAGTTTAGTCATTACAGGATTACAACAGAGGCTGTGTAATTATACATCCCAAATGAATAGCATGCACTTTTTAATTTAAACTGCATGGCATTATTCTTTAATTTTAAAGTTGACAAAGTACTTTACAAAAGGGATTGCACATTTAGATCCCAAATTAATAGCACTGTACTATTTGAACTTGTATAATTGTAGAATGTCGACGAAGGTAAAGAATTAACTACAGATATATATATAAAAAAAAAGAAGATGTGGTATATTGCCATTAAGACAACTCTCCACAAGAGACCAAAATGACACAGAAATTAACAACTATAGGTCACCGTACAGCCTTCAAAAATAACTTCAAAAGGGGGGTATGCTTTGCTTCTTTTCTGAGTCGGAATGTTTTGTTCGCGCACAATTTATTTAGTTTTTCAAATCTATCGATCAGATTTAAAAAAAAATAATTTAACACTATAAGGTATGGGGGGAATCTGGAATCAGAATATTAGGCGTATTAGTGACTTTTGAATGACATCACTGCTACATTTATTGCAACGTCATTGAAACTACCTGAGCTTAGGAATTTTGGTTATTTATCTCATTTAAAAATAAACACAAAAAGGAAATTTGAAGTTAGGATTTTAGTAGTTAGAGGGACAAATAAGGCAAGGGTTAATAAGGTCCTTATCGTACCATATACTCCTTCTTAGTAAAAGATAAAATAACGAAAATATTGTAATCCGATGAAAATTCAAAACGGAATGTCCCAGATCAAAATGACAAAATCAAAAGCTCAAACACATCAAACACATCAAACGAAAGGATAACAACTGCCATATTCCTGACTTGGAACATACATTGTTTTATGTCTATCTATCTATCTGTCTATCTAAATAGTATCCGTAAACATAACATTTTTATTGACCCTTAAACGAGGAAGTATTTCACAGTGTGAACACACACTTGACACCGATTACTAGTATTGTGGATATATAAATATACGGAGTGTCTATTCGTCCGGCTAGCCGGACGAATAGTTAAAAATCTCTATTCGTCCGGCCATCCGTTTGCGGATGCGCAAATCTTTAATATCAATAAAAGTGTCATGTGACGCGGAAAGTGTCCCGGATGAGGTGTCGGGTAACACACGCGGTATCGGATAACATACGCGCGTATGCAATGGAAGTTTTGAGAATTGGAGATCGTGATTTATATTTAAAGATGTCATAGAGAAAACCAGAGAGAATGTGATTGCTTTAAACGAATGTCTACAGGAGTGATTCCAGAACAATAGCGTATACATATTAACTGTGAGGAATAAGCCTGAAATCAAAGTGAAATTGATGATTTACCCCCATTTACCTAATGGAGGCAAAACGCATTCGGAAAAAAATTACTATATTAAACTTGCTTGGATGCATTATTTTCAAGTTATACTACAATGGAGATCTATGAACATATTGATATGCCTGGACTGGAAATAAGACACCAGGGTTGGGGTTTGGGGGGGGGGGGGGGGGGGGGGGCCTTTTTATTTGTTGTTATCTGTTGTATCTAATATACATTTTTTTTTCTAAAAAAAAATCTGATTGAAAACACAATCCTACTTTTGGGGACAGGTTACACGTGCCTACCCTTTTCCCTAATTTCCTATGAATTAATAATCGCCGAACAATTTAAATGAAACATCGTGCATAATCATATGAGGACCTTACTTTAACCAAACTTCACAGAAAAAATAAATTCAGGATCTTTTGTAATCAATAATGAATGGCCCGACTATTTACTTAACAGGGAATTCATAGTTAGAACAACAAAAGAGAGAATCATTTTTGCCACCCCCCCCCCCCCCCTATAAATACCCAGATTTCTTTAAAATATTAGAATAAAAAAAATCGGAATCAGATGTATATTTTTTTTTATTTGATAGGGTTCTTTTTCATAAAACGATGTTTGACAATATATTTTAAAACAACTTGTGCTTTATTTAAAACCTTCAAAACACGATGTTATATTTTCATTTTATTTTTGGCCGGACAAATAGCGAAAACCCGTAAAAATGCTATTCGTCCGGCTTGCCGGATGAATAGACATTTTTGACTATTTGTCCGGCTAGCCGGACGAATAGCCACTGCCATAAATATATTACCAGGAATTAAGATAGAATGTTAAAAAATTTCCATTTCTATATAATCATTTTCTGAAAAAAAGTATACTTCCCTCCAAATCATGTATTTTAAATAATGTACAACACTAACTGCTATTTTCCCTTTTTCGCACGGATCTTTCATATGAAGGATTTTTTTTTACAAAAATGGAAGTCTGAACGTGCATGTAAGATGCAGTATAATCAATGGAAAAATGTTCAACAAAACTGAAATGTCCTCCTCAGAATACATTAATTGTTACTATGAATTTGGCACATGATTTGTTATGAAAAAAAACCCCAGCTTTATCCTGATTACTGCCGCATACATTTAGCAGAGAATATCTAGTCATGACGTGTTCCCTTCTGCTAAAATACCACAGTGTAAACCGATTTTGAAATTTGCTGGAATTAATCAAAACATATATGTACCTTTAAACGAAAGAAAATCATACTTTGGAATGTTGTAGACGACACTAGCGGAACCGTAATATTTTTCTATACGTGATATAGCTTGCAAACAAGTCGTATATATATAAATATAGGTCTATGTTGAATGTTAAAGTCTTTCGATATCCCAGCATGATTATAAGAAGAGTTCCAACCCCTTGATTTGACACTGCGTAAAATACTTGTACAGAAAACTTGATATAGGAGTTGCAACACCATGAATTTTGCCTGTTGCAATATTTGATTTTTGTTAAAGGGAAATAAACTATCAAACTTAAATCAAGGTTGAATAATACAAGTGAAGTGCACAATCATATTTATAAATATGATGGATACACATATCCATGTTAAAAAATATGATGGATACACATAATCATGTAACAGATGGACGAAAGATATCAGAGGGACAGCCACTCTCATAGATGGAAAATTAACCGACAACGCCATGGCTAAAAGATATAAAGACAAACAGACAAATAATAGAACACAAGACATAACTAAAGACTAAGCAACACGAACCCCACCAAAAACTGGAGGTGATCTCAGGTGCTCCGGAAGGGTAAGCAGAGGTTCATGTAATACAAACCCGGTAAATAGTCTAAATCGGTAGGTCATATTCGTGGTGAAAAGGGCAGCAAATTGAAGTTACGACATAAGGTACATATCCGATATCATCTGTAAAACGGTTATTCCATAACAGTCAACAGTAAACGAAGCGATGATTTCAACTTCACCATTTGGAACTTTTGATTTAATAGCTTCATTGTGAGGAGCAACCCTCTATCAAGGCAATCATGATAGGAAATACAATCTAGGGAATATCGTATCCATTTGGGAGATATATACTCTGATGCTTGAATATTGCTACACAGAATGGAAAGTTAACAATTGAGAAGCCGCTATCATCTCTTTTGTCGTAGTTTTGTTTTCAACCGACCCTCATTATCAATTTCTAGATGCAAGTCAAGATATGAGGCAGCTTAACTGTATCTGTTGTATCCTTTATCTCTAGTTCGACGGGATAGATGCGTTCAACATAGTCGCCAAATTTTGAATTATTTAGAGAACATCATTATATAGCGGAAGGTAAAGTTAAAGGATATTGCTAACTTCTTATCTTTCTTCCAAGAAATTCCTGTATTAAGCCATTCTCATAATAATAAAGAAACAAGTCGACAAGAAGAGGGCACAATTAGTTCCCTATGGAATACGACAGTCTGTTGAAAAATGTCCTCCAAACGTTACAAATATCACGGTTGTCAATCAAGAATCAAGCATCTTGTAATCATTCGGAGATTTAACTTATGAGCTAGTGTCAATATGTTCATAAACACGATGGTACAAATCAGTAACTTGAGGTCACAATCATGTTCATAAACATCATGGATACACATAATCAAGTAACTTATGAGGTCACAATCATGTCATAAACATCATGGATACACATAATCAGTAACTTAGGAGGTGACAATCATGTTCATAAACATCATGGATAAATAATCATGTAACTTATGAGGTGAAATCATGTTATAACAGAGGATTAACATATCATGTAACTTTGAGGTCACAATCATTTCATAACATCATGGATACACATAATCATGTATACTTATGAGGTCCACAATCATGTTACTAAACATCATGGATACACATAATCAGTAACTTATGAGGTGCACAATCATGTTCAAAACATCATGGATACACATAATCATGTAACTTATGAGGTCACAATCATGTTCATAAACACGTGGATACACATAATCATGTAACTTATGAGGTCACAATCATGTTCAATAAACATCGATGGATACACTAAAATCAGTAACTTATGAGGTCCACAATCATGTTCATAAACATCATGGATACACATAATCATGTAACTTATGAGGTCCACAATCATGTTCATAAACATCATGGATACACATAATCAAGTAACTTATGAGGTCACAATCATGTTCATAAACATCATGGATAACATAATAAATGTAACTTATGAGGTCAACAATCATGTTCATAAACATCATGGATACACATAATCATGTAACTTATGAGGTCCACAATCATGTTCATAAACATCATGGATACACATAATCATGTAACTTATGAGGTCCACAATCATGTTCATAAACATCATGGATACACATATCAGAACTTAGAGGTCACAATCATGTTCATAACATCATGGAACCTATATGTACTTATGAGGTCCACAATCATGTTCATAAACATCATGGATACACATAATCATGTAACATATAAGGTGTACAATCATGTTCATAAACATCATGGATACACATAATCATGTAACTTATGAGGTCCACAATCATGTTCATAAACATCATGGATACACATAATCAAGTAACTTATGAGGTCCACAATCATGTTCATAAAATCATGGATACACATAATCATGTAACTTATGAGGTCCACAATCATGTTCATAAACACGATGGATACACATAATCATGTAACTTATGAGGTGCACAATCATGTTCATAAACATCATGGATACACATAATCAAGTAACTTAGGAGGTGCACAATCATGTTCATAAACATCATGGATACACCTAATCAAGTAACTTAGGAGGTGCACAATCATGTTCATAAACACGATGGATACACATAATCAAGTAACTTATGAGGTCCACAATCATGTTCATAAACATCATGGATACACATAATCATGCAACTTATAGGGTCCACAATCATGTTCATAAACATCATGGATACACATAATCAAGTAACTTATGAGGTCCACAATCATGTTCATAAACATCATGGATACATATAATCATGTAACTTATGAGGTGCCACAATCATGTTCATAAACATGATGGATACACATAATCATGTAACTTATGAGGTCCAAAATCATGTTCATAAACACGATGGATACACATAATCATGTAACTTATGAGGTCACAATCATGTTCATAAACATCATGGATACACATAATCATGTAACTTATGAGGTGCACAATCATGTTCATAAACATCATGGATACACATAATCAAGTAACTTATGAGGTCCACAATCATGTTCATAAACATCATGGATACACATAATCATGTAACTTATGAGGTCCACAATCATGTTCATAAACACGATGGATACACATAATCATGTAACTTATGAGGTGCACAATCATGTTCATAAACACGATGGATACACATAATCAAGTAACTTATGAGGTCCACAATCATGTTCATAAACATCATGGATACACATAATCATGCAACTTATGAGGTCCACAATCATGTTCATAAACATCGTGGATACACATAATCAAGTAACTTATGAGGTCCACAATCATGTTCATAAACATCATGGATACACATAATCATGTAACTTATGAGGTCCACAATCATGTTCATAAACACGATGGATACACATAATCATGTAACTTATGAGGTGCACAATCATGTTCATAAACATCATGGATACACATAATCATGTAACTTATGAGGTCCACAATCATGTTCATAAACACATGGATACACATAATCATGTAACTTAGGAGGTCCACAATCATGTTCATAAACACGATGGATACACATAATCAAGTAACTTATGAGGTCCACAATCATGTTCATAAACATCATGGATACACATAATCATGCAACTTATGAGGTGCACAATCATGTTCATAAACATCATGGATACACATAATCATGTAACTTATGAGGTCCACAATCATGTTCATAATCATCATGGATACACATAATCAAGTAACTTAGGAGGTGCACAATCATGTTCATAAACATCATGGAAACACATAATCAAGTAACTTAGGAGGTGAACAATCATGTTCATAAACATCATGGATACACATAATCAAGTAACTTAGGAGGTGCACAATCATGTTCATAAACATCATGGATACACATAATCAAGTAACTTAGGAGGTGCACAATCATGTTCATAAACACGATGGATACACATAATCAAGTAACTTATGAGGTCCACAATCATGTTCATAAACATCATGGATACACATAATCATGCAACTTATGAGGTCCACAATCATGTTCATAAACATCATGGATACACATAATCAAGTAACTTATGAGGTCCACAATCATGTTCATAAACATCATGGATACACATAATCATGTAACTTATGAGGTGCACAATCATGTTCATAAACATGATGGATACACATAATTATGTAACTTATGAGGTCCAAAATCATGTTCATAAACACGATGGATACACATAATCATGTAACTTATGAGGTCCACAATCATGTTCATAAACATCATGGATACACATAATCATGTAACTTATGAGGTGCACAATCATGTTCATAAACATCATGGATACACATAATGAGGTAACTTATGAGGTCCACAATCATGTTCATAAACATCATGGATACACATAATCATGTAACTTAGGAGGTCCACAATCATGTTCATAAACACGATGGATACACATAATCAAGTAACTTATGAGGTCCACAATCATGTTCATAAACATCATGGATACACATAATCATGCAACTTATGAGGTGCACAATCATGTTCATAAACATCATGGATAACACATAATCATGTAACTTATGAGGTGCACAATCATGTTCATAATCATCATGGATACACATAATCAAGTAACTTAGGAGGTGCACAATCATGTTCATAAACATCATGGATACACATAATCAAGTAACTTAGGAGGTGCACAATCATGTTCATAAACATCATGGATACACATAATCAAGTAACTTAGGAGGTGCACAATCATGTTCATAAACATCATGGATACACATAATCAAGTAACTTAGGAGGTGCACAATCATGTTCATAAACATCATGGATACACATAATCAAGTAACTTAGGAGGTGCACAATCATGTTCATAAACATTATGGATACACATAATCATGTAACTTATAAGGTGTACAATCACAATTCACACAAATTTAGACTTTGAGTAACAATTCCTACCAAAATATAAGTGCACACGCTGAAATGTTTCGCCTTCTTACTAACCATTGGTATTGTGTTGATAGTCCTATATATAAAGCTTTACTACAACTATCACATAAACTTACCATAATCCAAGACAAAAGTGCACACGCTGAAATGTTTCGCCTTCTGTACCAATCATTGATATTATGTTGATAGTCCTATATATAAAGCTTTACTACAACTATCACATAAACTTACCATAATCCAAGACAAGAGTGCACACGCTGAAATGTTTCGCCTTCTTTACCAATCATTGATATTATGTTGATAGTCCAATATATAAAGCTTTACTACAACTATCACATAAACTTACCATAATCCAAGACAAGAGTGCACACACGCTGAAATGTTTCGCCTTCTTTACCAATCATTGATATTATGTTGATAGTCCTATATATAAAGCTTTACTACAACTATCACATAAACCTACCATAATCCAAAACATTTCAGTGCACACGCTGAAATGTTTCGCCTTCTTTACCAATCATTGGTATTGTGTTGATAGTCCTATATATAAAGCTTTACCACAACTATCACATAAACTTACCATAATCCGAGACAAGAGTGCACACGCTGAAATGTTTCGCCTTCTTTACCAATCATTGATATTATGTTGATAGCCGGACTGTCCTATATATAAAGCTTTACTACAACTATCATATAAACTTACCATAATCCAAGACAAGTGTGCACACGCTGAAATGTTTCGCCTTCTTTACCAATCATTGATATTATGTTGATAGTCCTATATATATAAAGCTTTACTACAACTATTACATAAACTTACCATAATCCAAGACAAAAGTGCACACACGCTGAAATGTCTCGCCTTCTTTACCAATCATTGATATTATGTTGATAGTCCTATATATAAAGCTTTAATACAACTATCACATAAACTTACCATAATCCAAGACAAAAGTGCACACGCTGAAATGTTTCGCCTTCTTTACCAATCATTGATATTATGTTGATTGTCCTAAATATAAAGCTTTTAATTACAACTGTCACATAAACTAAACATTAGCAAAGAAAACTAAACATTGACCCATAAAATGAGGTCACGGTCAGATGAACTAAGTTTATGCCAGGCAGGCATGTACAGCTAACAATTCTTCAAAACGACAAATATAGGTGACCTATTGCTTAAAGTTTAAGAAAACATTAAAACTTAAGACTGAGCAATGAACCGTGAAAATGAGGTCAAGGTCAAATAAAACGTCAATATAGATTATAAATTATGTCATTACACTAAATATAGATAACCTTTTGCATTTAGTATTAGAAAAAAAAGACCAAAACTCAAAAACTTAACACTGAACCATGAAAATGAGGTCAAGGTCAAATGATGCCAGCCAGCTAGACATGTACACCTTACAATCATTCCATACACCAAATATAGTAGACCTATTGTATACAGTATTAAAAAAAACCCAGACCAACACACAAAAACTTAACTCTAACCACTGAACCATGAAAATGAGGTCAAGGTCAGATGACACCTGCCATTTGGACATGCACACCTTACAGTCCTTCCATACACCGAATATACTAAACCTATTGCTTATAGTATCTGAGATATAGACTTGACCACCAAAACTTAACATTGTTCACTGATCCATGAAATGAGGTCGAGGTCAAGTGAAAAGTAAACTGTCTGACAGGCACGAGGACCTAGCAAGGTACGAACATACCAATGAAAACCATGTAAATGAGGTCAACAACATTGGACATGTGACTGGCAGAAACTTCTAAACATGAGGCATTCAGGTCTTACACCTTTTAAAATATAAAGCTTTTAAGAAGTTGGCTAACGCCGCTGACGCTGGATCACTATCCCCATGTCGAGATTTCTGTGACAAAAGTCGCAGGCTCGAAAAAATGGTCAAGGTCAGATAAAACAAACTTGAAATACATGTACACAAGTTACAATCATACAATACACTAAAAAAGTTGACCCATTACTTATAGTTTCTAAGAAACAGTCTTAAATATGAAAACTTTACCATGACCAATTAACCACCAAAATGAGGTCAAGGTCAGATGTCACCTGCAAGACATACAAAATACAGCTCAATTCTTCCTACAACAAATATAGTTGACCTATTGCTTAAAGTTTAAGAAATACATAACAAAACAAGTGGCTGTCAGACTGATTTTTCTGCAGAGGTTGAACCCTAACCAGTTGAGCAAGTATGAACACAACATTTAAGCTTAAAACAGCTCTGAATTTGGATTGTAATTGAATATTTGACACAGCATAGGATTGTGACCCAAAATGAATGTGGACTGATAAATTTGAAATTGCCAATTTGGACATTAACCTATTATGGTCCAATATCCAAAATCTAAGTACATCATTAGAGTTAGCATATCAAGGAATCACAAGTTTTTTTTTTTTTTTTTTATGAAATACTATTTTTTTTCCAAAGGGAAATATTAACTGAAAATTCTTATTATCAACAACCAGTGATGACTTAATTCTATTAAATTAGATATGATATAATCACTTAAACATTGTTAGAATCATCATATCAAAGAACAGGCGAGGATCAAGAAGGGGGGGGGTCCGGGGGTTGGACCCCCCTTTTTTTGGACGATCAATGCATTTGAATGGGGACATGTAGTTGGAACCCCCCCCCCCCTTTTGTCCTGGGTTAGGAACCCCCCTTTTTAAAATGGGTGGATCCCCCCTAAAAGAACCCAAAGAATTAATTTTTTGATGAAATTAAAGAAAAGCTTATTTTAGGACCCTTTGGACTTCAATGTGGTATTATCTAATTAATAATCAAACAATATGCAGGTTTAGATTCAGCATTTCAAAGAACCCTATATATTTTCAATTTATGTTGAAATAAATTGCTTAATTTTGGACCCCCCACTGGGCCACAAAAAACAGTTTTAACAGAATAACAAACAAACCTACCACAAAATTCTTCAAACAATTTACCAAATTAAAGATAAAACCAGATGCTCCGCAGGGCATAGCTTTATTCGACCGCAGATGTCGAACACTGAAAGCTTGGGGCAAGTATGGACACAACATTAAAGCTTGATACAGCTCTGAATTTGGATTGTGATTAAATAGTTGACACAGCATAGGTCTCTGACACAGAATGAATGTGGTCTAATGAACTTAACATTTTTTTTTTGCTTTTGAGCAATTCACTTTGCTGTTGAATATTAATCCTCTCAAAAAAAAAATGTTAGAAGAAATTTTTCTTTTTATTTCTGAAATCTGAAAAATCGAACACACCCCAATTTTTTTTTTATCTCCCCCTTTCCCTTATTCCAAAGATGATCTCAATTCAAATTTCTAATGGAGTTTGCAACAATAACTACTCATTTAAATACATCATAAAATATCAAAACATAAAATGTCATGGTTAAAATTAATTTTAATACTTAGTAAAAGTAACTTCTAAAAAAAACCAGATGCTCCGCAGGGCGCAGCTTTATACGACCGCAGAGTTCGAACCCTGAACATTGGGGCAAGTATGGACACAACATTCAAGCTTGATACAGCTCTGAATTTGGATTGTGATTAAATAGTTGACACAACACAGGTTTCTGAAACATAATGAATGTTATCTAAGAACTTAAACTTAAAAACTTTAAACTTTAAATTGGACATTACCTATTATGGTCCAATATCCAAAATCTAAATACATGGTTAGATTCAGCATATCAAAGAACCCCAAGAATTCAATTTTTGATGAAATCAAATAAAGTTCAATTTTGGCCCTTTAGACCTCAATGTGGACCAATCTGATAACCGGGCCCAAACATCAAAAATCTAAATACATGGTTAGATTAAGCATATATCATAAGTTTAAATGAACCCCATATATACAATTTTTGTTGAAATCAAACAAAATTTAATTTTGGACCGCAATTTGGATCAACTTGAAAACTGGGCCTATAATCAACAAGAGGCTGTCACAACGACAGCAAACCGGATTTATTGACATTTATTTGTGTCCTTGCAATATCACAAGAACCATTACTGATGAATGGTGAAAGTGAAAATCGTCAATATCAAATTTGACCTCCATTTTGTCATCAGTATCAACATATTAAAATTTGAAAAGCTTAGATTGAATGGTTCATGATTATATGCAACAACGTGAATGGAAACGCCATTTTACGATCTTTCAAGAACCATAACTCCTCAACGGTAAAAGTCAAAATCGTCATTATTGAACTCGACCTCCATTTTGCCATCAGTAACAACATATAAAAATTTCAAAAGCTTTGGTTGAATGGTTCATGAGAAAATGCACGGACACGACGGGAAACACCATTTTTCAATCTTTCAAGAACCATAACTCCTGAACGGTAAAAGTCAAATTCGTCATTATTGAACTTGACTTCCATTCTGTCATTAGTAACAACATATTTAAATTGGGGAAGCTTTGGTAGAACAGTTCATGCGTAAATGCACGGACACGACTGGAAACTCCATTTTTCAATCTTTCAAGAACCATACCTCCTGAACGGTAAAAGTCAAAATCGCCATTATTGAATTTGACCTTCGTATAGTTGTCAGCAATAATATATAATATATATTTTAAAAGCTTTGGTAGAACGGTTCACGAGTTAATGCACGGACATTTGATTGCCGCCCGCCTGCCCGACCGCCCGCCGTACATCCCCAAATCAATATCCGACATTTTTGTCACAAAAATCCGTTTAAAAATCTAAATACATGTTTAGATTCAGCATATCAAAGAACCCCAAGGATTCAATTTTTGTTGATATCACACAAAGTTCAATTTTGGACCACGATTTGGACCAACTTGAAAACAGGGCCCATAATAAAAATTATAAGTACATGTTTAGATTCAGCATATCAAAAAACCCCAAGAATTCAATTTTTGTTGAAATCAAACAAAATTAAATTTTGGACCCCAATTTGGACCAACTTGAAAACTGGGCCAATAATCAAAAATCTAAGTACATGTTTAGATTCAGCATATCAAAGAACTCCAAGAATTCAGTTTTTGTTAAAATCAAACTTAGTTTAATTTTGAACCCTTTGGACCTTAATGTAGACCAATTTGAAAACGGGAACAAAAATTAAGAATCTACATACACAGTTAGATTTGGCATATCAAAGAACCCCAATTATTCATTTTTTTGTGAATTCAAACAAAGTTTTATTTTGGACCCTTTGGGCCCCTTATTCCTAAACTGTTGGGGACCAAAACTCCCAAAATCAATCCCAACCTTCCTTTTATGGTCATAAACCTTGTGTTTAAATATCATAGATTTCTATTTACTTATACTTAAGTTATGGTGCGAAAACTAAGAAAAATGCTTATTTTGGCCCCTTTTTGGCCCCTAATTCCTAAACTGTTGGGACCAAAACTCCCAAAATCAATCCCAACCTTCCTTTTGTGGTCTTAAACCTTCTGTTAAAATTTCATAGATTTCTATTTACTTATACTAGAGTTAATGTGAGCAAACCAAGAAAAATGCTTATTGGACCCTTTTTTGGCCCCTAATTCTTAAACTGTTCTGTTGGGACCAAAACTTCCGAAATCAATCCCAACCTTCCTTTTGTTGTCATAAACCTTGTGTTTAAACTTCATAGATTTCTATTGACTTATACTAAAGTTATAATGTGAAAACCAAATGTCTTCGGACGACGACGCCAACGTCATACCAATATATACAACCGTAAAAATTTTGCGGTCGTATAAAAATCATTTTTTTTTTTTTATCATTAACACAAAGTCTTTTTAAAAATCTATAAAACTTATCTGTTATTATCTTCAAAAGGTATAGTAATGAACAGTAGATTTCTAACTTTATTTATACAGTCCTATATAGCTCATAATCATCATCACTTAGAAAACTAATATGTTTGTAATGAATCTGATAATACAATCAAAGGACATTTACCAGATGCTCTGTTATCTATAAACAGGTGAACATTAGTCATATTAGTGTAGTCAAACTTTATATATATAATTAGGCATTTCTGTTCAAAGAGAAATAACTCAATCACATAATATTACCTTTTTTTTTAATATTAAAAAGGGCAATAACTAAATAAGGAGAAAAGCTAAAATTATGAAAACTTAACTTGACCTCCATTGAATCACAGGAAACAACATATCTAAATTTGGGAAAAAATTTATTCAGAGTGTTTTCATCTTATTAAATGGACATTGTCTGTTAGGCAGCAGCTCACTCTTCCACCCACCTGTCCGACATACTATCCAGATCAATAACCGAAAATTTCCTACGAAAATCAGATTAAAAACTTAATACTGAGCAATGAACAATGAAAATGAGGCCAAGGTCAAATAAAAGCTGTGAGACTGACATGTGCATCAAAAAATATTTCAATGCACCAAAAAAGTTGACCATTTGCATATACATATAGTATTAGAAAAAAGACCAAAACTCAAAAACTTTACTGCTGAACCATGAAAATGGACCAAAAGTCATGTACACCTTACAATCATTCCATACACCTTGCAAGGTACACACAAATTAACTATAGTTATCCTATTACTCATTATAAGAGAGAAATTAATATTACAATAGATCTTAACTTTTTTTTGCAAGTAGTCACAGTACCATGAAAATGAGGTCAAGGACAATGGACTGAAACTTTCTAACATAAGGCATATATTCACAAAGAATGAAGCATCCAGGTCTTCCACCTTCTAAAACATAGAGCTTTTAAGAAGTAAGTTAACACCACCACTGTATCACTATCCCTATGTTGAGCTTTCTGCAACTAAAGTCACAGGCTTGACAAAAGCCAGGGTAAATAAGGTTCTCTGGTAGTTTCAGCAGTGGTTAGTACATTGCAGTTCCTGTTCCTTTGGTGAAACCCTCATTTTACTCTTGGCAACACATGTTAATATGTCACATCCAGTCATTTGGCATCACACAAAAATCTTCAGTCATGTAAAGTCTCTAAACTAAAAACTTAATTTAATGTGAAAGTTTGAACCAAACAAACGAAAGATAATGCAAAATAAAATAGGACCAAAATATAACACTGAAAACAAAAATCAAAAGCAACATCAACCCCTTTGAAACCAAATACAGTATTGATCTTTGATACTATTAATGGGTCAATAAATGTTAATGAAAGGTTCCATTTGTTGAGGTGACAATCAGCAAACGGAGTAAGTGATACTTGTAGAGCAGATCTGTGGTCATCTGTTTATGTAGATAACTCAGTAATCAATTTTAAAGTATAGTTTTGTATCATCGACCTAAGGAGTACATTCTATAAAGCCTCATAATCATGATGTCACAAATAGCTCACACTTTTCCATGAAATTTATGTTTGGGGCCATATAAAGCCCTTGCCAAACTTACTCCTTTCAATACAATTTTAATCTAATATTAACAACATGTAAATAATTATTAAACCTTTTTTATTACAATCTTATGAAAATGGAAATGATTTGTATGAACTAAAACTTATGAAAATATAAATGTAATCTGCTGGCTACATTCAATTTCTATGGTTGTCCTTCAAACCACTGTAGCTATTTAAAACATATCAAGTCTACATTCTTGCAACTGTTAAAAGATTATGTTTTACACATCATTCTGTCCATCGATGAAACACTGTTGATTTGTACACACATAATATAACCTCATTCCTTCCTGTAAAACAAAAAATTACAATATTTCTTATTTGTTTATAGCACAAGTTTTATTACAGTCAAACTTTTATATGAAGGTCACCCGTGGGACCAGAGAAAAACAGATCTTATAAGGAATGTCACATCTGAATTGAGGTTCTAAATGTATTATAAATACTATAGCTAGACAGGCAGAGGGTGAACTGACAACCATATTTTGGTAACTAGAGATGACCTTTAAACCAGGTTTGACAGTATGACATGACAATCAGAACTGTTATGGTCACAGTTGCCTAACCTCATAAGCTGGCATGCTGAGCAGTACCATAGAGCATTTTTTCATAAAGTGTGATTTGTTAGTTATTAGCACAGTGAACTTTTACTTAGAGTTTTTATACAGTATAATTTGTGAATTGTTTGATATTAATTTTGTGTTATTGTTATTTGTAATACCAATTTTTTAATGGTTAAGTGCAAATCACACTGAAGTGTAAAGATTGTGTTAATTTATCAGTGGAAAGTAAAATTAAATATTGCATTGTCAATAACGCATTGAATCAACTACAATTCTGGACAATGGGAGTTAACTCCATTTTTTAAAGATGATTTTGGGAACAGATATTAGATTTCTGCATCTTACAAAAGTTCTATGTAATTTTAAGGACAGGTGTAACACTGTTTTGTGACTTGAATATCTGAGCATATATTTACATATACAAATGTATAAATTTCTGTAAATGTTCATGGATAAGATGTATAGAATGTTATGATCAATGCCCTTTATATTGTGTATCCAAATGCTAGTGATAAACCTTGGAATATTTAGTTATCAAGTCAGTAAAATAGGGTTTTGATTGCATTTCAAAAAGTGATAGTATTGGGATCTAAAACAAATGAGCTTAACCCAGTCATATTTTAATGTGCCTGTCACCAGTCAGGAACCTTTTCAGAAGTTATAGTATGTGTAATGTTTTTTCTTGATTTGGAGAATAGGGTCTTTATAAATGTATTGGCAAAAAACTAAAATAAGAGTTCCATGCACTTGTCATGTTCAAACCATTTCAAGTTCTTTACAGATGGGTCAATTGGTGGTCTGTTGTAAGGTAAAATCATTTTGACCCTTTCAAAATTGTCTATATCAGCAAATTTAAAAACATCAGACTCTAGTTGCTTGAACCAGTGACTGGCTTTGAATAGTGAATTGTATGGAGATTAAATAATTTACTTTGAAATGAATGTTTCCACTAGATACTTAGGGTTCTTTAAGCTCAAAGAACAGAAAAAGAAATGAATAGACTTAATAACCACTATTTACCTCTGCCTTATTACTGTGAGACTGGAAAAATACGGATTCTTTGTGCTGACATTTAGGACAAGGATGGTCCTCTGTTCTAGGAAGTGTGGGGTCTGCTATAACATCACCTATAATCTGAGTCAACTCACTGTGGGGAATAGTAATACACACAATAAACTATAGTAATACACACAATAAACTATAGTTATACACACAATAAACTATAGTAATACACACAATAAACTATAGTAATACACACAATAAACTATAGTAATACACACAATAAACTATAGTAATACACACAATAAACTATAGTAATACACACAATAAACTATAGTAATACACACAATAAACCTTCTCATATTTTAAATAGCATTTTCTTTGTTTTATTTGATCTTTGCTTTTATTTCAAAAGCATGTTTTCATGTAGAATCATAATATTAGTTTTTTTTTCCTTAAAAAAATAATGATGTAGTATTTCTTAAACTTCTCCCCTTTAGGATACCTAGAAAACTTCTTTATTCAATTTCAATTTCCCTCCAAAAAACCCAGAACACATTAAAATAACATACAACACAGCAATTGTTAGATTTAGATTCAATATCTTATTAAAACCCCTTGTATAACATAAAACATTGTTATCTATTGTGAAATGTTACAACAGATACTGTTTTACTGTAAATTGCAACGTTTTTCCTTTTCTTGTTGATCACTATAAAAATGGTTTTAGATTTTTTTAAACAGTATTTTCCACCTACTAAATGCATGAGAACTTAATTACCTGACATAAATTGTATTGTTTCTTTAAGTCACAAGAATTAATTTTACAATTTATCAAAATACCAAAAAACAATACTTCAGTTTGAACTTGTATTTTTTTTAGTTGTATATCGTGTTTATATCTATTTATCTTTACTTACTCCACTTCATGTGTAATCTTGTTAACATATATACATGGATTATCTGCAACTTGTTGGTAATCACAATTTCTACACTGAAAGAAAATTCTGCCAGTTAAAAAGTTAACATTGTTCTGTTAAAATATACAACTGTCTTTTTGTCATCAAGTTATGTTATTCAATGTATTACCATTTATTATTAAGTCTTTACTTGAATAAAGTGAAGTCAAGAATGATGACATGATAAATTGTGGTAGTTGTTTCCACCATCATATATGTCTCTACATCACACTGTTGTAAGACAGTACAACACAACACATGGCTTAACTGTCATAACCAGATGCTCCGCAGGGTGCAGCTTTATATGACCGCAGAGGTTGAACCCTGAACAGTTGGGGCAAGTATGGACACAACATTCAAGCTAGATACAGCTCTGAATTTGGATTGTGATTAAAAAGTTGACACAGCATAGGTTTCTGACACAGAATGAATGTGGTCTAATGAACTTAAATTTTTTTTTTTGCTTTTGAGCAATTTACTATGCTGTTGAATATCAATCCTCTCAAAGAAATAATATTTGAAGAAATTTTCTTTTTAAATTCTGAAATCTGAAATGAGAAAAAAAAAATTTACCACCATCTACAATTTTTTTATCACTTCCCCCCATCCCTTATCCCAAAAATGATCTCAATTCAAATTTCTAATTGAGTTTGAAACAATAACTACTCATTTAAATACATCATAAAATATTAAAATATAAAATGGCTTACGGACATGGTTAAAATTAAAATTAATATTAATTAATAGTAATTATAACTTCTAAAAAAATAAATGGGGAATGTGTCCAAAAGGACACAGATGACGCCCCCACTAGCATATAACGTTATAAAGGGACATAACTCAAGAACTGTAAAAGTGAAGCTGCCAAAAATTGAACTTAAACTGAGTTTAGAGGTAATAAGTATTATAAACACATTTCATTAAATTCAGTTGAGACAAACTTAAGTTAAGAGAACAGAAACTAAAAAAAAATCTTTAATTATTCCACTTGTAAGGGACTTATCATTTTTTATCTGGGAGGGGGGCTGGTCAAAATACAGGGGGATCAAGTTTTTTTTCTGTATGTGGAAAAGGGGGGTTCAAATTTTTTTTATGAATTCAAAGTGAGGGGATCAAGTTTTTATACACATGAAAAAAAGTATTTTACATACTTCAAAGAGACAAAATGTCTAGAAGAACATTACAACAGTCAAATCAAAATATATTTTAACACCATTTATATACAATTATCAAATAAAATTGAGAATGGAAATGGGGAATGTGTCAAAGAGACAACAACCCGACCAAATAAAAAACAACAGCAGAGGGTCACCAACAGGTCTTCAATGTAGCGAGAAATTCCCGCACCCGAAGGTGTCCTTCAGCTGGCCCCTAAACAAATATATACTAGTCCAGTGATAATGAACGCCATACTAATTTCCAAATTGTACACAAGAAACTAAAATTAAAATAATACAAGACTAACAAAGGCCAGAGGCTCCTGACTTGGGACAGGCGCAAAAATGCGGCGGGGTTAAACATGTTTGTGAGATCTCAACCCTCCCCCTATACCTCTAACCAATGTAGAAAAGTAAACGTGTTACAATACGCACATTAAAATTCAGTTCAAGAGAAGTCCGAGTCTGATGTCAGAAGATGTAACCAAAGAAAATAAACAAAATGACAATAATACATAAATAACAACAGACTACTAGCAGTTAACTGACATGCCAGCTCCAGACTTTAATTAAACTGACTGAAAGATTATGATTTCATCATATGAACATCAGGCACAATCCTTCCCGTTAGGGGTTTAGTATCATACCATCATAACATATATGAGAAGAACATAACCCGTGTCATGCCAACAACTGTTTTTAGAATAAATGTGTTTAGTTCCGATGCAAAGACCTTATCAGTGACTCAATATTAACGCCAACATATGCAATCTTTAATGACTTGACAACAGTATCGTAATTATATCCCTTCTTAATAAGTCTATTCAAAGGTTTTGTAAGTTTCTGAGGTGAATACTGACACCTTTGTGCTTTATAAAGAATATTACCATAAAAAATTGGATGTGAAATACCTGAACGTATTAGAAGTCTGCATGTTGAGCTATATTTACGAATGATGTCTTTATACCGATGATAAAATTTAGTAAATGTTTTGACTGGTTTGTGATATCGAAAACCCTGGTGTAATAATTTTTCAGTAATACATAAATTTCTCTCATTAAAATCTAAAACATTGTTACATACACGAGCGAATCGTACAAGTTGAGATATATAAACACCGTAAGATGGTGACAAGGAAACGTCACCATCTAAAAACGGATAATTAACGATAGGAAATGAAAAATCATCCCTTTTATCATAAATTTTAGTATTCAGCTTTCCATTAGTGATATAGATATCAAGATCGAGAAAAGGGCTGTGGTCATTGTTAGTATTAGCTTTATTTAAAGTAAGTTCAACAGGATAAATTTCATTAATATACATACTGAAGTCGTCATTATTGAGAGCCAAAATATCATCCAAATATCTAAAAGTATTATTAAATTTGTTTATCAGATGTTGTTTCGATGGGTCTTTGCTTATTTTTGTCATAAATTGTAACTCATAACAATACAAAAACAGGTCCGCAATAAGTGGTGCACAGTTAGTCCCCATTGGAATTCCGATAATCTGACGATATACGGAATCCCCAAAGCGAACAAAAATGTTATCTAGTAAAAATTCAAGGGCATATATAGTATCAAAGCATGTCCAATTAACATAGTTTTTTTTGTTTATTGCTACTAAAAAATGACCTAAAAGAGTTTGAACATATATATTCACATTCTGATTTTTTGAATGCCCATTTAATTAGGTGTGTGAATTTTTTCTTAATGAGAATGTGAGGCAATGTTGTATACAGGGTAGAAAAATCAAAACTTTGAACAGATTCAAAATCACCAATATAAGCATGCAATTTATCAAGTACTTCCAACGAGTTCTTGACACTCAAAAAGTAATTTATTCCACTGTTTTCGAAGGCCTTATTTGAACAATTTATTATCAGGTTTTTAATTGTACCAAGTGTGCTGGTAAGAAGAATAGACAATTTAGTAGTTGAACAATGGCTTGAAGACGAAATAAATCTATATTTGTAAGGGGTTTTGTGTAGCTTCGGAAGCCAATACATAGTTGGGACTTTCATTGTATTTGGCTCTGCTTGTAAAGCGGTGGCTAAAAGTTTATGTTTGTTACAGATTTCGTTTTCTGAAAATGGAGTCAGTTGGTGAATTGGTGATTTCCTTTTTCAGAACCTCAATGTAAAATTTACGTCAAACAATAATAATATTATTAGCAGCTTTATCTGCCGGGACAAAAACAAATTCCTTGGCTAGTTCTTTTAGTTTATGTTTGATACGAGAAATAGGTTTATTGTGGTTATTGTTTATAGTAAAATGTTCTTTAAAATGTTGAATACGTATATCAACTATCTTCATTACTGAATAAAAAAAAGAGTCCAAAGATTTTTTGTCAGCTTTTTCCCGTTTTATCCATTTCATACAGTAAGTATGGAGTGAGTCGTGGATGATATTACGACACTCATTCCAATTAATAATTGACGGGGGACGATATTTAGGTCCTTTACTGAGGAATGATTTTAACTCTCAGTCTTGAACGATGTTAAGATCTCCTGTTATAACATGGGAAATGGGTCCATAAATATATTCGGAATTACTGCAATTACATGAAGTAGGTGTATTTTCACTGATATTAACATCTTTACACAATTGACTATAATTAAACACAAATTTCCGGGTAGATTTCTTGTAAATATAACAAATAAGAGGTAGCTCAGTATTGTCAAAATATCCAGGAATTTGTTCTTTAACAGAATGGTCGTTAAATATACCGGCAATATTTACAAAATCAAAGCCTTTATTGACATACTTAATTTTAATAAAATGTTTTTTATGATCTTCAGGGCGATCGATTTTGGAAAATAATTTAGAATAACAATATGCCATAATAATTTGAACAATTTCATACTTAGGACTGCTATATGAAATTGTGTTGCAATCCTCCAAAATTTTATTTAACTTAATAACCGGTAACGAACAGAGTTTTGTTAACAGATAATGTCTGCGGTTGTTTTTTGAAATAGAAATTAGGTCCGAAATATTGGTATGATTGGCCCGAAATTTTCTTAGATTGCGATTTGTTCTGCGACCGTGAGAACGTTTTTTACGAACATAAAAAGTAAGACATCAAAAGACTATGGTGATGTAGGAAGCTGCATTTGTGATATAGGTGATAGAAGATTTGTGCAAAATTTTGCTCAAACATACAAATCACGCCACATTATGAAACCAGGTGCTCCGCAGGGCGCAGCTTTATACGACCGCAGAGGTCGAACCCTGAACAGTTGGGGCAAGTATGGACAAAACATTCAAGCGTGATACAGCTCTGAATTTGGATTGTGATAAAATTTTTGACATTGCATGTTTTTTTTTTACACAAAACAAATGTCAAGATTTTACAAATCAATTAAAGATTTCTTCTTCAAACTTTTTAAATCTAAAATTAAATA
The DNA here is from genome assembly GCA_019925275.1 of Mytilus edulis. NCBI lineage: Eukaryota > Metazoa > Mollusca > Bivalvia > Mytilida > Mytilidae > Mytilus > Mytilus edulis. Next base: position 26,676,191 of record CM034350.1, on the reverse strand, counting down.
GTTGACACAGCATAGGTTTCTGACACAGAATGAATGTGGTCTAATGAACTTAAAAGTTTTTTTTTGCCTTTGAGCAATTCACTATGCTGTTGAATATTAATCCTCTCAAAAAAATGTTTGAAGAAATTTTCTTTTTATTTATGAAATCTGAAATGAGAAAAATTCAAATCCCCCCCTTTTTTTTCACATCCCTGTTTCCCTTTTCCAAAACTGATATCAATTCAAATTTCTAATGGAGTTTGCAACAATAACTACTCTTTTAAATACATCATAAAATATTAAAATGTAAAATAAAGTGCTTGTTATCACTGAATGGTAAAGATTGGTTGGTAGTAAAAGTGAATATACATTGTTTATTGTATAAAACAATAAAAAAAAACTTCATCAGCAACATTTTATATTGGCAAATTTCCAATGAAGTTATTTACATAAAGTTATTGGCAAATAAAAATAGAAAATGACATCATAGTCATGTCTGGCAAAGGTCCAACATACATTATCTAAAAACATTTTAGATAAGATAAGGAAAAAAAGCTTCATCAGCAACATTTTATATTGGCAAATTTCCAGTGAAGTTATTTACATAAAGTTATTGGCAAATAAAAATAGAAAATGACATCATAGTCATGTCTGGCAAATTTCCAACATATATTATCAACTACTATTCTATACAAAGAAAGATAACTCCAATTGAAAATTAATTGCTATTGCACAATATTGTGCAATTAGATATTTCTTGCTATTGTGCAATACTGTGCAATTGAAAATTTCTTGCTATTGCACAATACTTGATATGGAATCCTGATTTGGACCAACTTGAAAACTGGGCCCATAATCAAAAATCAAAGTACATATTTAGATAACACATATCAAATAAGCCCAAGAATTTAATTTTTGTTAAAATCAAACTTAGTTTTATTTTGGACCCTTTGGACCTTAATGTAGACCAATTTGAAAACTGGACCAGAAATTAAGAATCTACATACACAGTTAGATTTGGAATATCAAAGAACCCATTTATTCAATTTTTGATGAAATCAAACAAAGTTTTATTTTGGACCCCTATTTGGACCAACTTAAAAACTAGGCCAATAATTAATAATCTAAGTACATTTTTAAATTCAGCATATCAAAGAACCCCAAGGATTCAATTTTTGTTAAAATCAAACTAAGTTTAATTTTGGACCCTTTGGACCTTAATGTAGACCAATTTGAAGACGGGACCAAAAATTAAGAATCTACATACATAGTTAGATTCGGCATATCAAAGAACCCCAATTATTCAATTTTTTATGAAATCACACAAAGTTCAATTTTGGACCCTTTGGGCCCCTTATTCCTAAACTGTTAGGACCAACTCCCAAAATCAAACCCAACCTTCCTTTTATGGTCATAAACCTTGTGTTTAAATTTCATAGATTTCTATTTACGTATACTAAAGTTATGGTGCAAAAACCAAAATAATGCTTATTTGGGCCCCTTTTTGGCCACTAATTCATAAACTGTTGTGACCTCAACTCCAAAAATCAATCCCAACCTTCCTTTAGTGGTCATAAACCTTGTGTTAAAATTTCATTGATTTCTATTAACTTATACTAAAGTTATTGTGCGAAAACCAAGAATAATGCTTATTTGGGCCCTTTTTTGGCCCTTAATTCCTAATCTGTTGGAACCAAAACTCCCAAAATCAATCCCAACCTTCCTTTTGTGGTCATAAACCTTGTGTCGAAATTTCATAGATTTCTATTCACTTAAACTAAAGTTATAGTGCGAAAACCAAGAAAATGCTTATTTGGGCCCTTTTTGGTCCCTAATTCCTAAAATGTTGGGACCAAAACTCCCAAAATCAATCCCAACCTTCCTTTTGTGGTCATAAACCTTGTGTTAAAATTTCATTGATTTCTATTCACTTTAACTAAAGTTAGAGTGCGAAAACTCAAAGTATTCGGACGACGACGACGCAGACGACAACGCCAACGTGATAGCAATATACGACCAAAAAATTAAAATTTTTGCGGTCGTATAAAAACATAGTGTACAGCAATTAATTCTCCTATAAATTATTAAATATGTATCTACTCTGCATTTGAATATTGATACACATTGATAATGATTCTGAGATGAAGAACACCACAATGTATTCCTTTTGTTTTCATAACAAGATCCCTTTGGGTCCATTTATACCTCTAACTCCCTCAAAATTTGTACTTTTTAGGCTAATAGATCAAAATTTTAAGGTTAATTTCATACATTTGTGAATGCAATGTGACAATAAATGAGTAATTGAATTGTCCAAGATGAAAGCATGAACTATCCATATAAAAGTTTAGCGACTCAATTGTAGTTTCAATAAGGCATGTAAGGCCTTACTTAAAGCTCAAGTTTAATCAGCGTTCATATAATAGATTTCTCTTAATAAATAATGTGTTGTTACTGTTTCAAAAAGTGTTTTTGAGTTACTTAGGATCAGGCTTTCTTTTATAGCACAATATATATATAGGAAAAAAAGTCAGAAAAAACTACTAAAAGCACTGGCTTGCTCTACCTTATGGAAGACTGACAGCCCTATTTCAAGACAATTTTCCCTCAAACATATTTTCATTTTCAATATTTTCGAGAAATTACAAGTGTTTTTGATGTTAAATTTTTTGTATGTAAATAGAGGGGGGATCAAATTTTTTAAATGTTTTTACTGGGGGGGTCAAATAAAAATAGTGAAATATTATGGGGGGATCAAGAAATTTTATATGTTTTATTTCAAAATGACCAGCCCCACCTCCCAGGTAAATAATGATAAGTCCCTAAAGGGGCATAACCCTAGAATGGTAATCAAAGTGCTTGTAATCACTGAATGGTAAAGATTGCTTTAATTTATCAGTTGGTAGTAAAGTGAATATTGTATTGTATATTGTATATAGCATTGATTTAAGTTGATTCAACTATATTCTGGACAAAGAAAGATAACTCCAATTTTCAAAGAAGATTATATAAAGCATTGGTTTTAGGTGATTCAACAACCATTCTAGACAAAGACAGATAAATCCAATTTATTGACTTGAAATTACAAAAATGCTTGTTTTTGACCCATTTTTGGCCCTTTATTCCTAGACTGTTAGTCCCATAACCCTTAAAATATATCTCAACCTTCTACTTATGGTATTAAACATTGTGGTACAATTTCAGAACAATTGAAATACTTATACACAACTTATTGTTCTGACAGTAGATAAATGCTATTTTTGGGCCCTTTGGGCCCCTTATTCCTTAACCTTAGGGACCATAACCCCCAAAATCAATCCCAAGCTTCGTTAAAATAAACATTGTGTTAAAATTTTATTGATTTCTGTTCACTAATACTAAAATTATTATCCGGAAACCATCCGTCTTCGGACGACGCTGACAACGACGACGACGTGATACCAATATATACGACCACAAAATTATTTGCAGTCATATAAAAACAAACAAAATCTTAATTACAGTATGATTGATTGAAAATGTGCCAATCATAATCACTTTGTTCAGATGATATCTGCCTTCCTTCTAGATGACTGAAAGACAGAATCGAATAGTAAATAAAACATTAATTTAATGTAGTAAACAGCTGAGCCCTGTTGTTTATTTTCATGAAACAAAGCCAAAGAAAGATAACTCCAGCCAAAAAAAAATTAATAAAATAAAAAAGGACTATTTATTCAGAAATGTGGTTTTTTTTTAGCAGGCGAAAGTTTACTTTTACAAGTAAAAATCCAACAACTAAGCAAATAAATAAATTCAACAACCTTAAAATTAATATAAGACAGGCGGCAGCTTACCTCATATATTGATTACAAATAAATTGCATGCACAAAAAGGAGACTGAATTTTACACATCATACAATAAGTAAAATTTTCTACATATTCATTGTGCATGCAATTTATTTGTAATCAATATATAAGGTAAGCTGTCTTATATTAGTTTTAACAGTGCATAAAAATATAAGTATAATCTGATGTTTGTGCAAAGGAAATAGATTATCACACAGCATTTTAGCTTTATATCTCTCTTCATTGTAAGTCTATAAAAAATAAAAAAATAAAGGAGTTACCGGTAGTATAGTTTAATACCAGAGCCAAAACGTTCTTTGTTACTCAATATTTTAGTAATCTCAGATCTTTCAATGACATAATTACTTACAGCATACAAAAGTATTTTGTTCTCTTTGTCCTCTTTAGGATACAACATGTTGTTGCTGAAAAGAAAAGAAATTATAAAAGACACATGCTCAAAAGTACCTACTCACTGGCTCTAGTACTGACCACTTTTTTGTCAACCTAGAATTCTCTTTTTATTCTATACTCTTAAATAAAATAAATTACTTTGCAGTTATTAAGGAGTGTTATTGTCTTTAATGTTTTTTATTCTGTAATGTGTAAGTCATTTCAGTCAATGTTTTTTTTTATTGAAATTTTATTGTTTATTTTCAATTTTTTTTACCAGTAGATACTGTACATTGTACATGTATCTTATCTTATTTCATAAATTTTTAAAGCATTCATTTTATTGTTATGTTATAAAAATATAAAAATATAAATAGTTAAAGTCTGTACATCCATTTACTACAAGAGTTTTGGGGATAAATATTTATGAGTAGATTGCAAGTAAAACATACATTTTTTAACAGCTGTGATTATTACTCGAAATGTGTATTGGCAGAGGTTAGAACCAGCTAAGCAGGAACGTAGGAGATGAGCAACATGAGGTAAATTATCATTTTAAAATATATGATTGCTTTAATTCCAACAGTTTGTAAATATTTAATATTTTTACAATGCATATAATGTTTATTTTATTTCTTTATCAATACCATTAATTTTTTTTTTTGCAAGGCTCATATTTAAATAAGAAATACTGAGCAAAATAATTTACCTTCAAGCATAACTTTCAGCTGAAATAATATTTTATATTTTCGTGATCATCATCTAATGGATGGAGAAATAACATTTAAATCTATTCCCAAATTATTATGGTTTTGTTTTGAACACTTCACACATCTATTAACATTGATTTTATTGGGGTCATATTGAGATATAAAAGTAATTCCAACATGTCCATTAATATAGTCTACATTTGTACTTGTAGTTTAACTAAGCCACATATTCATGTGCCTGTCCCAAGTCAGGAACTTCATCAGTGTTTGTCTTATATTGATAACACATCTTACTGTTTTTTTCTATTTCAATGTATAATCTGGCCTTGTGTTCATAAAACTGTCGAGCATGATTTTTGTACTCAGACTGAGAAATCAACCAATCAAAGTCCTGAATGTGGTTTTTACAGCACAGATTTTGTACTCCAAGTATCAATGTTGTTTCTGCTTAATTTATTCACAAGTTTTACAAGACTCCGGAATATTTTGAGCACACATAATTATGTCATAGGCAGATCCAGGGGCCCTGGGGGTTGGGAAATTTTGTGGGGAAAATTTTGTTGATTACATTTTGTATATAGGGAATCACTGAAGCGTGACTGAAGCACGCCCCCCCCCCCCCCCCCCCCCCCCCCCCCCTTTACAAAAAGTTTTGGATCCGCCACTGTATGTACACTTCAACATGAGCCTTTACTTTCTAAATACAATAGAACAAACACAAGTTAACTGTTTGGATACTGAATTGGGCAGTGACCATCTCAATATGTTACATTACATTTGTATATACAAGTTAACTGTTTGGATACTGAATGGGGCAGTGACCATCTCAATATGTTACATTGCATTTGTATATACAAGTTAACTGTTTGGATACTGAATTGGGCAGTGACCATCTCAATATGTTACATTACATTTGTATATACAAGTTAACTGGATACTGAATGGGGCAGTGACCATCTCAATATGTTACATTACATTTGTATATACAAGTTAACTGTTTGGATACTGAATGGGGCAGTGACCATCTCAATATGTTGCATTACATTTGTATATACAAGTTAACTGTTTGGATACTGAATTGGGCAGTGACCATCTCAATATGTTGCATTACATTTGTATATACAAGTTAACTGGATACTGAATGGGGCAGTGACCATCTCAATATGTTGCATTACATTTGTATATACAAGTTAACTGTTTGGATACTGAATTGGGCAGTGACCATCTCAATATGTTACATTACATTTGTATATACAAGTTAACTGGATACTGAATGGGGCAGTGACCATCTCAATATGTTACATTACATTTGTATATACAAGTTAACTGGATACTGAATGGGGCAGTGACCATCTCAATATGTTACATTGCATTTGTATATACAAGTTAACTGTTTGGATACTGAATGGGGCAGTGACCATCTCAATATGTTACATTACATTTGTATATACAAGTTAACTGGATACTGAATGGGGCAGTGACCATCTCAATATGTTACATTACATTTGTATATACAAGTTAACTGTTTGGATACTGAATGGGGCAGTGACCATCTCAATATGTTGCATTACATTTGTATATACAAGTTAACTGTTTGGATACTGAATTGGGCAGTGACCATCTCAATATGTTGCATTACATTTGTATATACAAGTTAACTGGATACTGAATGGGGCAGTGACCATCTCAATATGTTGCATTACATTTGTATATACAAGTTAACTGTTTGGATACTGAATTGGGCAGTGACCATCTCAATATGTTACATTACATTTGTATATACAAGTTAACTGGATACTGAATGGGGCAGTGACCATCTCAATATGTTGCATTACATTTGTATATACAAGTTAACTGTTTGGATACTGAATGGGGCAGTGACCATCTCAATATGTTACATTACATTTGTATATACAAGTTAACTGGATACTGAATGGGGCAGTGACCATCTCAATATGTTACATTACATTTGTATATACAAGTTAACTGGATACTGAATTGGGCAGTGACCATCTCAATATGTTACATTACATTTGTATATACAAGTTAACTGTTTGGATACTGAATGGGGCAGTGACCATCTCAATATGTTACATTACATTTGTATATACAAGTTAACTGTTTGGATACTGAATTGGGCAGTGACCATCTCAATATGTTACATTACATTTGTATATACAAGTTAACTGGATACTGAATTGGGCAGTGACCATCTCAATATGTTACATTACATTTGTATATACAAGTTAACTGTTTGGATACTGAATGGGGCAGTGACCATCTCAATATGTTACATTACATTTGTATATACAAGTTAACTGTTTGGATACTGAATTGGGCAGTGACCATCTCAATATGTTACATTACATTTGTATATACAAGTTAACTGGATACTGAATGGGGCAGTGACCATCTCAATATGTTACATTACATTTGTATATACAAGTTAACTGTTTGGATACTGAATGGGGCAGTGACCATCTCAATATGTTGCATTACATTTGTATATACAAGTTAACTGTTTGGATACTGAATTGGGCAGTGACCATCTCAATATGTTGCATTACATTTGTATATACAAGTTAACTGGATACTGAATGGGGCAGTGACCATCTCAATATGTTGCATTACATTTGTATATACAAGTTAACTGTTTGGATACTGAATTGGGCAGTGACCATCTCAATATGTTACATTACATTTGTATATACAAGTTAACTGGATACTGAATGGGGCAGTGACCATCTCAATATGTTACATTACATTTGTATATACAAGTTAACTGGATACTGAATTGGGCAGTGACCATCTCAATATGTTACATTGCATTTGTATATACAAGTTAACTGTTTGGATACTGAATGGGCAGTGACCATCTCAATATGTTACATTACATTTGTATATACAAGTTAACTGGATACTGAATGGGGCAGTGACCATCTCAATATGTTACATTACATTTGTATATACAAGTTAACTGTTTGGATACTGAATGGGGCAGTGACCATCTCAATATGTTGCATTACATTTGTATATACAAGTTAACTGTTTGGATACTGAATTGGGCAGTGACCATCTCAATATGTTGCATTACATTTGTATATACAAGTTAACTGGATACTGAATGGGGCAGTGACCATCTCAATATGTTGCATTACATTTGTATATACAAGTTAACTGTTTGGATACTGAATTGGGCAGTGACCATCTCAATATGTTACATTACATTTGTATATACAAGTTAACTGGATACTGAATGGGGCAGTGACCATCTCAATATGTTGCATTACATTTGTATATACAAGTTAACTGTTTGGATACTGAATGGGGCAGTGACCATCTCAATATGTTACATTACATTTGTATATACAAGTTAACTGGATACTGAATGGGGCAGTGACCATCTCAATATGTTACATTACATTTGTATATACAAGTTAACTGGATACTGAATTGGGCAGTGACCATCTCAATATGTTACATTACATTTGTATATACAAGTTAACTGTTTGGATACTGAATGGGGCAGTGACCATCTCAATATGTTACATTACATTTGTATATACAAGTTAACTGTTTGGATACTGAATTGGGCAGTGACCATCTCAATATGTTACATTACATTTGTATATACAAGTTAACTGGATACTGAATGGGGCAGTGACCATCTCAATATGTTGCATTACATTTGTATATACAAGTTAACTGGATACTGAATGGGGCAGTGACCATCTCAATATGTTACATTACATTTGTATATACAAGTTAACTGGATACTGAATGGGGCAGTGACCATCTCAATATGTTACATTACATTTGTATATACAAGTAACTGTTTGGATACTGAATTGGGCAGTGACCATCTCAATATGTTACATTACATTTGTATATACAAGTTAACTGTTTGGATACTGAATTGGGCAGTGACCATCTCAATATGTTGCATTACATTTGTATATACAAGTTAACTGTTTGGATACTGAATTGGGCAGTGACCATCTCAATATGTTGCATTACATTTGTATATACAAGTTAAACTGTTTGGATACTGAATGGGGCAGTGACCATCTCAATATGTTACATTACATTTGTATATACAAGTTAACTGGATACTGAATGGGGCAGTGACCATCTCAATATGTTACATTACATTTGTATATACAAGTTAACTGGATACTGAATGGGGCAGTGACCATCTCAATATGTTGCATTACATTTGTATATACAAGTTAACTGGATACTGAATGGGGCAGTGACCATCTCAATATGTTGCATTACATTTGTATATAAGGCTTATATACTAACCACCAAGCCAGTTAATGGCAATAGTTTAGAATATATATAGAAAACTTATATAAAATCTCCATTATTTAATTAATGCTCTATCCTTCAAATTCATTTCATTGTCCCCATACACCTTATTCACTGTGTAGAATGCCACATGCGGGGTGTCAGCTATGTTTGACATGGGGTGGAGACAAACTATCAAAGTAAGTTCAAGTATCAAAAATTCTTTTTTTAGAATTCTTAGTACCATATAATGTATTGCAGGAAGGAACTGAAACATAATTTAGATCCTGCAAGCAGAAGCAGTCGTTTTTAGTGCTCTGTTTCCTCAAACACCTCTTTTTAGTTTTCTGTGTTGCAGATTTTGAGGCTTCATATGCAAATTTCTGGATAAAAACTACTTTAGACAACTTCCACCCGTATCATTTATATGGAATTTAATTCCTGTCATACATTGTCATAGAATTAAACCAAATAACAGCTTCTAATTTAAAATTAATTGGGTTTAAAACTAGTTTTTCACCAAAATATAGAGTGTCGCTGGGGTGTCAGATTTTAAGTCTCAAGGGGTAGAGGCTTTTAATAATCAGCTGCTCCGCAGGGCGCAGCTTTATACGACCGCAGAGGTTGAACCCTGAACGGTTGGGGCAAGTATGGACACAACATTCAAGCTGGATTCAGCTCGAAATTTGGATTGTGATTAAATAGTTGACACAGAATGAATGTGTTTTAATGAACTTAAATTTTTTTTTTGCCTTTGAGCAATTCACTATGCTGTTGAATATTAATCCTCTCAAAAAAATGTTTGAAGAAATTTTCTTTTTATTTATGTAATCTGAAATGAAAAAGATTGACACCCCCCCCCCCCCCAGTTTTTTTTCACATCCCTCTTTCCCTTATTCCAAAACTGATCTCAATTCAAATTTCTAATGGAGTTTGCAACAATAACTACTCATTTAAATACATATTAAAATGTAAAAAAAGTGCTTGTTATCACTGAATGGTAAAGATTGTTTTAATTTATCAGTTGGTAGTAAAAATCTACAACAGCAATGTCAAATCTGTACTGCTTTATGGATCAGAATGTTGGAGAATTATACAAACTGACTTCAACAAACTGGCCGCATTCCACAATACCTGCCTGAGAAGAATATGCAAAATCTTTTGCCAAACAAAATATCCAACCAGGAACTTTTCAAACTGACAGCACAAAGAGATATAAGAGACGAAATAAAAACAAGAAGATGGAAATGGATAGGCCATGTCTTAAGGAAGGAACCAGCAAACATCGCTAAAGTGTCACTGAGGTGGACTCCAACTGGTAAGAAGAAAAGGGGGAGACCTAAAGAAACATCGAGAAGAACAGTGGAAAGCGAGATGAAGGAGGTTGGGATGTCTTGGCGAGAAGTAGAGAAGAAAGCACAAGACAGAGTGTTATGGAGAGAGCTAGTGTCGGCCTTATGTGCATCAAAGCACGAAGAGGATTAAGTAAGTAAGTAAGTAAAAGTGAATATACATTGTATATTGTATAAAACAATAATTTAAGTTGATTCAACTACTATTCCGGACAAAGAAGGATAACTCCAATTGAAAATTTCTTGCTATTGCACAATATTGTGCAATTAGAAATTTCTTGCTATTGCACAATACTGTGCAATTGAAAATATTTGCTTTTGCACAATACTGTGGAATTGAAGTTTTCTTGCTATTGCACAATACTGTGCAATTGAAGATTTCTTGCTATTGTTGAATATTGTGCTATTGAAAATTTCTTGCTATTGCACAATACTTAATATAATAATTTTGGATCCTGATTTGGACCAACTTGAAAACTGGGCCCATAATCAAAAATCTAAGTACATGTTTAGATTCAGCATATCAAAGAAGCCCAAGAATTCAATTTTTGTTAAAATCAAACTTAGTTTAATTTTGGACCCTTTGGACTTTAATGTAGACCAAATTGAAAAGGGACCAAAAATTAAGAATCTACATACACAGTTAGATTTGGCATATCAAAGAACCCCAATTATTCAATTTTTGGTGAAATCAAACAAAGTTTAATAGTGGACCCCGATTTGGACCAACTTGAAAACTGGGCCAATAATCAAAAATCTAAGTACATTTTTAGATTCAGCATATCAAAGAACCCCAAGGATTCAATTTTTGTAAAGATCAAACTAAGTTTAATTTTGGACCCTTTGGACCTTAATGTAGACCAATTTGAAAACGGGACCAAAATTTAAGAATCTACATACACAGTTAGATTCGGCATATCAAAGAACCCCAATTATTTAATTTTTGATGAAATCAAACAAAGTTTAATTTTGGACCCTTTGGGCCCCTTATTCCTAAACTGTTGGGACCAAAACTCCCAAAATCAATACCAACCTTCCTTTTATGGTCATAAACCTTGTGTTTAAATTTCATAGATTTCTATGTACTTATACTAAAGTTATGGTGTGAAAACTAAGAAAAATGCTTATTTTGGCCCCTTTTTGGCCCCTGATTCCTAAACTGTTTGGACCTCAACTCTCAAAATCAATCCCAACCTTCCTTTAGTGGTCATAAACCTTGTGTTTAAATTTCATTGATTTCTATTAACTTATACTTACGTTATTGTGCGAAAACCAAGAATAATGCTTATTTGGGCCCCTTTTTGGCCCCTAATTCCTAAACTGTTGAAACCAAAACTCCCAAAATCAATCCCAACCTTCCTTTTGTGGTCATAAACCTTGTGTTAAAATTTCATAGATTTCTATTTACTTATACTAAAGTTATTGTGCGAAAACAAAGAATAATGCTTATTTGGGCCCTTTTTTTGGCCCCTAATTCCTAAACTGTTGAAACCAAAACTCCTAAAACCAATCCCAACCTTTCTTTTGTGGTCATAAACCTTATGTCAAAATTTCATAGATTTCTAGATAGCATGAAAAGTAAAGGCGAGCGATTATATTTTTTTTTTGTAAACATTAACCAGATGCTCCGCAGGGCGTAGCTTTATACCACTGCAGAGGTTGAACCCTGAATGGTTGGGGCAAGTATGGACACAACATTCAAGCTGGATTCAGCTCTAAATTTGGATTGTGATTAAATAGTTGACACAGCATAGGTTTCTGACACAGAATGAATGTGTTCTAATGAACTTAAAATTTTTGTTTTCTCTTAGAGCAATTCACTATGCTGTTGAATATTAATCCTCTCAAAAAAATGTTTGAAGAAATTTTCTTTTTTATTTATGAAATTTCAAATGAGAAAAATTGAACCCAATTTTTTTAATCACATCCCCCTTTCCCTTATTCCAAAACTTATCTCAATTAAAATTTCTAATGGAGTTTGCAACAATAACTACTCATTTAAATACATCATAAAATATTAAGATGTAAAAAAACTGCTTGTTATCACTGAATGGTAAAGATTATTCTAATTTATCAGTTGGTAGTAAAAAGTGAATATACATTGTATATTGTATATAACAAAGATTTAAGTGGATTCTGGACAAAGAAAGATAACTCCAATTAAAAAAAAATCTTGCTATTGCACAATATTTTGCAATTAGATATTTTGTTGCTTACTATTCTGGACAAAGAAAGATAACTCTAATTTAAAAAAAATTTGCTATTTCACAATATTGTGCAATTAGATATTTCTTGCCATTGCACAATACTGTGCAATTGAAAAGACTTGCTATTGCACAATACTTAATATAATTTTAGATCCTGATTTGGACCAACTTGAAAACTGGGCCCATAATAAAAAATCTAAGTACATTTTTGGATTCAGCATATCAAAGAACCCCAAGATTTCAATTTTTGTTAAAATCAGACTAAGTTTAATTTTGGACCCTTTGGACTTTAGTGTAGACCAATTTGAAAACAGGACCAAAAATGAAGAATCTACATACACAGTTAGATTTGGTATATCAAAGAACCCCATTTATTCAATTTTTGATGAAATCAAACAAAGTTTAATTTTGGACCCCGATTTGGACCAACTTGAAAACTGGGCCAATAATCAAGAATCTAAGTACATTTCTAGATTCAGCATATCAAAGAACCTAACTGATTCATTTTTTGTCAAAATCAAACTAAGTTTAATTTTGGACCCTTTGGACCTTAATGTAGACCAATTTGAAAACGGGACCAAAAGTTAAGAATCTACATACACAGTCATGACAGTTAGATTCGGCATATCAAAGAACCCCAATTATTCAATTTGGATGAAATCAAACAAAGTTTAATTTTGGACCCTTTGGGCCCCTAATTCTGTTGGGACCAAAACTCCCAAATCAATACCAACCTTCCTTTTATGGTCATAAACCTTGTGTTTAAATTTCATAGATTTCTATTAACTTATACTAACGTTATGGTGCGAAAACCAAGAAAAATGCTTATTTGGGTCCCTTTTTGGCCCCTAATTCCTAAACTGTTGAGACCTTAACTCCCAAAATCAATACCAACCTTCCTTTTGTAGTCATTAACATTGTGTTTAAATTTCATTGATTTCTATGTACTTAAACTAAAGTTATTGTGCGAAAACCAAGAATAATGCTTATTTGGGCCCTTTTTTGGCCCCTAATTCCTAAACTGTTGAAACCAAAACTCCCAAAATCAATCCCAACCGTTCTTTTGTGGTCATAAACCTTGTGTCAAAATTTCATAGATTTCTATTAACTTAAACTAAAGTTATAGTGCGAAAACCAAGAAAATGCTTATTTGGGCCCTTTTTGGCCCCTAATTCCTAAAATGTTGGGACCAAAACTCCCCAAAATCAATACCAACCTTCCTTTTGTGGTCATAAACCTTGTGTTAAAATTTCATAGATTTCCATTCACTTTTACTAAAGTTAGAGTGCGAAAACTAAAAGTATTCGGACGACGACGACGACGCCAACGTGATAGCAATATACGACGAAAATTTTTTCAAATTTTGCGGTCGTATAAAAAGTAAATTTTGACTATATTAAAACTTAATTTATCACTTGAACGTTGACATTTCTTTAATTTCTGATGTATTTTTTCCCTGTTCACCAAGGAATAGTTAAATCTGGTCTACCTGTGTGTGACTGACAATGAGACAAGTCTCCATTCAAGTCATAATCAGTTTGGGGCCAACCCCTTAATGTTATAAATATCCCTTTTACATGTTTTATGAGGGATCAATATAAGTTGTAATATATTTGTTTGTATAAAAGAGCTCATATTTTCTCAAAGAACAATATATCTATCTGGTATTAAATGGTCAAAACATGTCCAAGAATTTTGTAATATTCCTGGACTTTAACCATGTTAACACATTTACTTTAACAGTTTAATATTATGCAAAATAAGTGGACCCCTCTTTTAGAAAAAGTTGTTTAAAATATGATGCAACTCTCCTCTTTTTGAGTAAATCAAAGAGCTGAAAGCTCTGAAGAAAAATGACGCCACTGTCTCTAATATTGGGATAGTTTTTATGCAAGTCTTGATTTTCACATACCGTAATTAGTTTAACAATGCAACATGTCTCGTAAGCATACAATTGATATTCGTATATGTGTGTGTGTGAAGTGAAGGTGCCAACTGGCTGGGTTTTTTTTAAGACAAATGAATAGGTCAAGACTACCTGAATTGTACAAATAAATACCGTAGAAAGGCTTCTATATTTCTCACTGGTACATAGGCTGAATCCGGGTCCGTTCGCGCCCATTCACGTTTGCACCAACTCATGTTCGCCCCCTTTCACTTTCACACCCTACATGTTCGCAACTAATCTTAATTGGTTTTGTGTTTAATAACTCTGTAAGCAAGTGTTTTCTTATAAGTATAATTGTTGTCATTGTCTCAAAATAAAGTGAGACAGCATTTTTTTTTTGTGTTGAATAAATCTTAATCATGTTTTGGATAGCGTATTGTTAAAGATAATAATAATCCTTTCTAAATAAAGTGGTATTTTGTCAACGTTTTATTTAGCGTTGAATAACTCTTAATCATGTTTTGGTTAGTGTATTGCTATACTTTGTTTCATTGACCTCTTTCATAATGAAGTGAGATTCTGACTATTTTTTTTCTGTGTGTTGAATAAATTTTATCATGATTTGGTTATAATAGTGGATTGCTATATTTTGGTTCCTATATTTTATTGTTTCGTTGTTTCAGATCAAAGGGCTTAAAAACAATTATCTTTTGTGTTTTTCCTTTAAAATCTTCAATGTTTTACTCATACCAAGCTAAAAATACATTCAGTATTTACACCAAAGCAATTTAAAACAACAATCATGATTTTCCAATTATTCAACTTGAATTTGAATTAAAATTGGGCGCGAATGAGTAGAGTGCGAATGGACCTTGGGTGTGAACGTGCGAGGTGCGAAAGTGTATTGGGCGCAAACAGACCTGATACCACATAGTCTGAACCCCCTTCTCCCACAAAATATGATGTAAATTAAAAACAAATTGTTCAGAGAATAATTGAAGTCTTTCCACTAGAAAAGATCTATTTTTATATTGAAATATGAAAAATCAGTTTAAAATGTTAGTTCCTATGGCTTTATGACGTCCTATTAACCTATGACCTTGACCTCAATTTCAAGGTCACAAACCATGGACCTTGAATCAAAATATCCTAGGTCTTTAATATGTTTGGTTAATGAGAACTACCACTTGACGCGTAATTTTAAATGTAAGATGGACAAAAACTCCCTTTTATTGTATGCGCAGCCTTTCAACCAAAATATACAAGTAAGGACATGTCGCAACTAATAATTTATGAAAAATTATTTGTCAAAATGTCATACAGTATTTGAAAAGAAGTGAAAATAAGCCAAAATCAAAATTTATAATATGACCTTGACCTTTGACATTGACCTCATTTTCATTTTTAGTACCAATGACCTCATGAAGACCCTAGGTCTCTATCAGTTATGGTTTACCAGTTGAAAATGCATATCGCTTGAATCAAATGAAAAAGGGGGAATAACTCTCATATGGAGTCCCCATAGAGCTATGGTTCAAACGAATATTCTTATCCTAAATATGTAACGAGCAATTTGGTAAAATAAAATCTTTTACGGTTACGAAGGAGAGGTGGCCACAAGAAAAACAGTGTTTGGGGAGATAACTCTTACAACGTAATGTATTTTGTTATAATTACATTTGATATATGTTTCATTATAATACTTTATTCTGATTGGCTAACTGCACATCACATGTTATTCCTCAAGCAATTGC
The DNA here is from genome assembly GCA_019925275.1 of Mytilus edulis. Lineage (NCBI taxonomy): Eukaryota > Metazoa > Mollusca > Bivalvia > Mytilida > Mytilidae > Mytilus > Mytilus edulis. The sequence goes on along the minus strand of CM034350.1, from coordinate 26,659,790 downwards.
ATCACTCAATAAAACTTTTCATTCATGATAACACGTGGTCCCACAATAAAGTGCACAGATGAATTGAATAAAAAAGTTATAAAATTCGTGTTTTCATGATCCTAGCTAAAAAAAGTAATTATAAGTATTGAATGTTTCTTTTTGTAACCTCATAGGGTTGCAAAAGCGTTGACCGTGTGCACATTTTTAGAATGAAGCGCTTATGCGCTTCATACAAAAAGTACTTCGGTCAACGCTTTTACACCTCAATGAATTTACAAAAAAAAGCATTCAATACTTATATGCAGTTGTAAATTTTTAAAGCAAAAAGAGTTAATACTAACTTTCACTTTTTTGGATGTTCATGTACATTTTGAATGTATTTATTTTTCTCAACTACATGAATTTTTTGGTGTATTTTTAATGATATATATGAGTAGTCCAAATAATTATTAAGTCTGGCAAGGCTTTTTAAATTTTATTCTGGGACACCTTCCTATGACCACAAGGCTATGTTAATTTTTTTCTGGGACGCCTTCTTAGGAAGCCTTCCTACGAACGTCTTAGGAAGGCGTCCCAGAAAAAAATAAAATAGTCTTATTGGATATTTTTATGCATTATTTAACCAGTTGAGTCTTTTACAGGATTGTTTGTTTAATGCTGTTTAAACATTACTGGAAAAAAAAACACCTTAAATTTGCTAATTATTTGGCATGAAAGTTTGATTTATTGAAAGGGACTCATAGTTTTCCATTTAATTTTAATAATTGTCTAATGGTTAAAACAATAGCTTCGTTGTTTACTTTTATACACAACAACATATTCACTTTGGTCTCGTTGTTTACCTAATATTCACTATGTACTTGGTAACAGTTATTAATTAATTGAATAGAAAATATTATAATAAATATTATTGGAAGCCGAATTGACGTCAAATAGGTGCCGATTTGACTAGATGCCAATTTAACCAGGTGCCGACTTGACTTGTAAGTTTCAATTCCTCTGCGATCGTTTGCGGTATTTTCTTGAGAAAACCTATTTTCCATCATCAAAGAGAAGAAGAAACTGCTTGAAATGATTCCCGAACGCTTCGTGATTGTTAAAATAAGTTTAATTCACTCAAAAAACAATTTTAAAACTTGCGATGTTTAAACAGGAAGTTTCAAAAGCACGTGTAAAAGAAGAAATTAACCGGTGAGAGTGGAAATCCGTACATAACATATATCACTATAGTACGACTTTTAAAGCAAAACAGTTTCATCCTTTTGTAAAACAGTCTTTAATATACCTATCACATTAATGTTTGAAGGGTCTTAAGCTTATTCAAACCATATAAGTCGGTATGAAACACCAAAACGGAATGATAATAACCGATCACGTTTTGTAGTTTACAAAATTCTGGACTGGTTCCTGTCAAACTACAACACTTTCTTCAACTGTAGTGGAATACAAACAGAAACCAGTTAGTTTGTAAACTGGTTCCTGGCTGATTACTACACAATGCTCATGCATAATGGTAACACAAGCACATTCCTCCAGTTTGTATTGAAATTAGTAAATACGAAACCAAGCGCGGTAGGCAGAGAAATCAGGTCGGCAGTTATGGAACAATGACTGCGTCATTTTCCAAAAATTCTAAGTTTTCAAAGGTTTTGTATAGAAGAACTATACAAATCCTTGGTATTTCTAATTTTTTTCTACATCAATAAAATGACCCCTTATCTGCGGGAGGGTTGTTCTCAACCTGATTATAACAAACACAAGTCAAAGTACGGCCTTTTACACAGGGCTTTGATACAGACCAAACAGCAAGCTATAAAGGACCCCAAAATTATTAGCGTACACAATTCGAACAGGAAAACCAACGGTCTAAATTTATATATATATCCAAATTAACAGGAAAATACTAAATTATGAACAACATCAACAAACGATAACTGCTGAACGACAGGCCCCTGAATCAATCAGGTCAGGTGCATAAACATGCAGTGGCTATAGATAGTTTTGTTATGCCAGCATACAATATAATTGCAGTTGAAGGCAAATCCTTCAGAAGTTCTTCGTACTTTATTGTAACAGCGAGCATGTTTTGATAGGGAATATAAGTAAGAGGGAAAGAAACCAATTGTTTGTTCTTTACAGGTATTTCCACGCTGTTATAAATTTATATCAGAGCACTCCCTCTTTGGATAAATAGGTTTCATGCTGAAACACATATTCTCAAAGATATTTACACCTTGTGGTGGGGTGATTTTATGTTCTTTTAATATATACAGGTTAGACTGTGATTTTAAAACAAATGTTGATATCTTTTAATAATATTTACAAAAACAACGGTGCGGGAAATGGACATGATTACATTTCCGGATGCGGGAAGCGAGAATATAAAAAAAATAAAAAAATTCTGTTTTGAAAAAAATAGGTGCGGGCGGGTCCGTTGAACAAGGAATCAAATTGGTGTGGCCTAACCTTAAAATAAATCATTCTAATTCTAAAGAAAACCAATCAGGTCATCTAATATTGTTGACCTTTGTCTGATAGTAAGAGTAGTTAATGAATATTTGATTACAGAACAATTCCCAAGACTACTTCTAAAAGCTTTAGCGCACTAATTTACTGCCCAAGCCCACTTGTGAAATTGATATCCAAAGTTAAAGGGATAATTGATTTATGTAGGGAAATTATAGAATAGTTTGTGAAAATATGGAAAATCAATGAAATTAGCATTTGGAGATCAAAGAAAACACCAGAATCACTTAAATAGGTGATAACTGAATATAAAAAATCAATGAAATAGGTGATAATGAAATCACTTGTTTAACAGGTTGGGGACAAACCCTCTATATGGTGATTATACCTGTATAGAGGGATAATCCTTCTATAGAGGGGTAAAATTATCCCTCTATAGAGGGGTATTTTTGTTTGCACTGGATTTAAAGCAAATTAGGGCAGAATGACATTTTCTATTTATATTGGCTATAATCTCTAGCATAATATGCATCAACATATGCACTTTACTAAAAATTGGGATAACCAGTTTTCTGCTAAAGTGACAAAACTTGCAATCTATTGTATACCTATCCGAACACCTGATCAACAACAAAAGGAATAGTTGACCTTTAAATTTCATGTTAAATCTAACAATAGAAATTATGTTCAGTGAGGCATAAGTGAGTAGAATTTACCTGATCATCACAGCTTTCAATCATGGTGAACAATAGATTTTATATTTAGTCAGATAAGCATCAAACTGGGCATGTGCATATTAAATTAAGTACATCAATTGGTGCATCAACTGTTCCAGGTTACTGCCATAATAAGTAAAGAATGCCATTCTGCCCTATTTTGATTTAAATCCAGTGTAAACAAAAATACCCCTCTATAGAAGGATTATCCCTCTATACCGGTCTCACTAATTAGCGACAACAAGAATTTTAGCGACAACAAGCGTCAACAAGCGACAAGAAGCGACAACAAGAATTATTTTAGCGACAACAAGCGACAAGAAACTATTTAGCGACAAGAAAACATTTTTTTTTAATTAAAATTAATTATTGCAATAAATATTAAAAGAATATGCAAAAGAAAATAATTTTAGCGACAAGAAAGTTAAAATTGATAGAAAAAAATGAAACATTATTTACATAATATTTTATCATCTATTATGAATAATTAACAGCCAGTATTACGTTTAATTATTGTATTATGAGATTACTTTTCTTTGTGTTTTAAAGCATATTATTTATCTTATAATTTGTTGTTTTAAAACTCTTTTCGTGCAATATATATTAAGCTCGCAAAATGAATTATTTGTGCATCATTGTCCTGAAAATATTGACACAAATTGTGAAATACAAAACAAAGAACTGAAATCAAACAGGAGGAAAAGAAAATTGAAATGTGAATGTTCACAATCTCTTTCTTCCTCACAAATGTTTCATTTCTTCGTCTATCTATATATATAATAAAACATTTTAATTAGACATATCTGCTCGTATATTTCAAAAAAACAATAAATACAAATTTCTTTATATCTAATAAAAAAAAATGTTTTCTTGTCGCTAAATAGTCTTCTTGTCGCTTGTTGTCGCTAAAATAATTCTTGTTGTCGCTTCTTGTCGCTTGTTGACGCTTGTTGTCGCTTCTTGACGCTTGTTGTCGCTAATTAGTGAGACCCCTCTATACAGGTATAATCACCATATAGAGGGTTTGTTCCCAACCTGCTTAAGTAGCACCCCTGACTGTAAAAGGTACTGAGTGAAAGTAAAGTTTATATTCATCATTAAACACCATTTAAATGCATTGGTACGAGTTTGCAGTGGTACGAGGTTTTTTTTAGTGGTTCGAGTTGACATTGGTACGAGTTTACAATGGTGCGGGATAACTATAATTCATTGTAACAAACCCCTGTGGAATAACTTGTAGTTGTACCGAATATTTTGCCAATTAAACATATGGTAGTATTATAGGCTAGATTGAAAATCAGATATACCATTCTTTGCAAAATTTAATGCCTACAAATCCAGGACCGTCATCGTGTTGTTCGTAGATGTCCATTTCTGTTTTGACTGCAATACACGAAGTAAAAATAGGCAAGTAAGATGCCGCTTACGTTCGTGAAATGTTTTACAGGTGATACTAAAATAAATATTGAGATGACAGGTACGAAAATTTATAAGATTTTTAAAAATTTCACCTTTAAATTCGTTTAATAAGAAATGATAAACAATTATCATTTTCATGTGTTTTATCGCTTTTAGATTGAAAACTCCACTGAATTGAAATAAGTTACAGATTGTAAAGGTCGGATGATAAGTAATAATTTTAGCTACATTTTTTTTCTGTAGGACTTCAGCGACAGATACATTCGCCGACAGGCTGGCAAATTGTCTGCATTCTTTTGCTGTGTATCATTCCTTCAGTTGCAAGCGTAAAAAATAAGAATGTCTGAACAAAAGTATGATTTTGTTGTTTTTGGTGCCAGTGGGTTTACAGGACAGTTTGTAGTGGAAGAGATTGCTCGAATTGCTGACGAAGAAGCTGGTTTGACATGGGCGGTTGCTGGACGATCTATGGAAAGATTACAGAAAATTTTGGAAAAAAGCATCAAAAGCTACAGGTATTATAAAAATGATTTTCCTACAGTAGATTTTTGAAGGGAGCTTCATCTTGTCCGTACTTCAAGACACACTGACCCTTAGTTTTAGTCTTTATTTTAGGGGTACAAGTCAATCAGCACCTGGTCAAATTGGCACCTGGTAAAATCGATATCAAGTCCGTTCGCGTCCAATACACGTTCGCACACTACACGTTCGCACCTCACACGTTCGCTCTCCTACACGTTCGCGCCCAATTTTAATTCAAATTCCAGTTGAATAATTGGAAAATTATGATTGTTGTTTTAAATTGCTTTGGTGTAAATACTGGATGTATTGATACCTAGTATGAGTAAAACATTGAAGATTTTAAATGAAAAACATAAAAGATAATTGTTATAGCAATACACTATTATAACCAAATCATGATAAAATTTATTCAACACACAAAAAAAACGTAGTCAGAATCTCACTTTATTTTGAAACAAGTCAATGATACAAAGTTATAGCAATACACTTACCAACACATGATTAAGAGTTATTCAACACAAAATAAAACGTTGACAGAATCCCACTTTATTTAGAAAGGATTAAAAAAAATTTAACAATACACTATCCAAAACATGACTAAGATTTATTCAACCCTAAAAAAAATGCTGTCCCTCTTAATTTTAAGACAATAACGACAAATATACTTTTAAGAATACACTTGCCAAAACTTGATTACAAAGTTATTAAACACAAAACCAATTAAAATTGGGCGCGAACATGTAGGGTGCGAACGGACTTTGGCTGCGAACATGTTGTAGGGTGCGAAAGTGAAAGGGGTGAACATGAGTGGGTGTGAACATGAATGGGCGTGAACATACCCGGATTCGGTCGAATCTGCACCCATAGAAAAAGTTAAATTGGCATCTAGTCAAATCGGCATCAAATAATATTTTATATAATATACATATATAGAAATAATTCTAAAAATGTATAAATGATCTCTCTATTTTAAATTATTTCTGAGGTTGGATATAGTCATTCATTACATCGGTAAAAATGAATTCATAAATTTATTGTTTAAAGTTGTCTCAACATATATGGGGCACAGGACGTTTGCGCTTTTTTACCTGTAAAACGATAGGACATTTGGGCTTCAAATACTATGGACATTTGCGCTTTTAATTTTGATTCACCTGTATTAAGTTGACTGGACATTTTTCGCTTTTTACCTATAGTCGACTTCCTGTAATCTTAATGAGAAGTAATCATTACGTAAATAAATTTAACTTATATTTGTCATTAGATAGTTCACATTTACACAGTGAACATGGATTTTAAAGTCATAGTGACTAGTAAAGAAAAAAAATGTATATGTCTTGATGGATTTTTATATCGTTTCGACCAAACCCTAAAAATTGGAGACCTTTCATGGAGATGTACCGTTAAAAATTGTAATGCAAGAATTAAAACGGACAATGGGACTTCTATTATTTTGAGTCAGAAAAATGATCATAATCATCAACAATGCGACGACAGAAAAATTGAGGGCCATCAGCTAAGAGTGTATGCAAAACGAAAGGCTGCTGACGACCTCACACAGAGACCATCAAAAATCACGATTTTGCTGGATTAAAATATGTTGGTGAGGATTCTTTACATCATAAGGATTTAAAGTCTGTTTTAAAGGCAATGTATAGAGAAATAAAGAATGACTTTAACTCTGCCAGTTCAAACCTGCCGGTCCCAAGCCCGGATAAAAGAGTAGGGAAGTAATAGATATATATATAAAAAAAAAGCGCAAATGTCCTATGTAAAAAGCGCAAATGTCCATTTTTAAAAAGCGCAAATGTCCTATGTTTTGAAGCGCAAGTGTCAAAAAAAAAAAGCGCAAACATCCCATACCGCATATATGTCATATGACCAATGTTTTCTTTTCATTCAATAAATTAAAAACTTTTATGAATAACATAATTAACATTTTTGTTGTTATAACTATTTACAGGTACAAAATGTAGTTAATGCTGTTTTAAAAAAAAAAAACGTAATAAAAAAGAATGAAGCCCTCGCCCAAACTGTTGTTTAATTGTGAGAAAATTAGAACAATAAAAAAGAAAACAATGAGTCCCTATCAACACAAATAAAGGATAAAACTTAATGCCCTCTGCCACAGCGGGGGCATTAAAAAAATGGAGGAAAAGACAGTAACCAATGTGAATGTTAAACGAAAATGACTTTAAAAGCAATCTCTATTAAAAAAACACATTTTTATTCCAAATATATCATCATATAATTAGCAGCATGCATAAAAACATCCAAAATCTTGAATACAAATTAACAAATAAAATACATACAGACCCTCAGAAAATGTAAATAAGGCAAAAAAACTTGGATAACCCCTTCTTTATTTTCATCTTTTTGCTTAAAAAAACAAAAAAAAACCCAAATATTAATCATATCTAACATGGGTGTCGAAATGACTATATGGGGTGCCGATTTAACCAGGTGCCAAATTGACTATACCAGGTGCTGATATGACTAGAATTTTTATTTTGGTGCCCTATTGCATTTTGCCCAATACGCCCACTGTCGATCCGGTCCATATTTAAAGTCGATCCGGCCCCAATAAAAAAAATATTTATAAGGAATAAAAATAAAGATATATATTAATTGTAATTCATAAATGTTTATGAATTTTATTATAATGTAAAAGGTGTACGTTTAAAAAAATTGGCCTTTGACAAATATTTTCTTTAGATGAGTATAAAACAGCTATGTTGATTATGTTTTCATTACAAGTTTTCAAGATTATTGGGTATAATTATAAAAAAGATGTATATAACAGAATTTGGAACAATCAACAGACATCTACTTTAATCAGCCGTAATTAGCATTTTCTTTCAATTGACTTGATGTGATGAAGTGATCTTAATTATATAAGGTCCACTAAAGTCAAAATATACGACACTACATACACATCTTAATTTTGCCTGTATTTCTCAACCTAAAATGAATAAAGTTCTAAACTATGGGAACATATGTTCATTTAAACATACTTAACATATACACACTGTGTAAATTGTAAATAAACTTGAAATTTTTGTGTTATGGTTAAACTGGTTATGGGGTAAACACTAAATTTTCCAAAAAATCGGGAGGCCTGTGAGATGACTTAATTTGTTTAAAATGGTATGGACCAATACTGTTACATATAATGCAGTACAAGCTAATGTTTTTTTTTGTCACAGAAAACGTTTCAATGACATTTTTGTCCAATTTCTGTATTGTACATGTACCTTAGATATTCGTTCACTTAGATACAACTATTTTACTAAATTAACTGAAACTTGTACATGTAAATCAATACATTTTCTTAAAAATTAACATTAGCTTGTACTGCATTACATGTAACAGTATTCGTTCATACCAATTGTATACAAATTAAGTTGTATTGTAAGCCTCCAGATTTTTTGGAAAATTTAGTGTTTACCCATAAAACCAGTTTGATGATAACACAAAAATCTGAAGTTTAATTACAATTTACAAAGTGTTTATATGTTTAGTAGTAGGACTTTAATCATTTTAAGTTGAAAAATACAGGCAAAGTTTTGATGTTTATAAAGTGTCCTATATTTTGACTTTAGTGGAACCTTAACAAGTCTTTCATCCTGTGTAACAACGAATAGTTACATAAACAACGGTACAAGCTGATCCCCAAGCTGATACTACAAACATTGTTTAAAATTGTTTTAAGTTCTTAAAACTTCTCATGTTTAGAATAATATAGTGCGTTTGTTCTTGGTGAGCTAATCAAATTGAACAATTATAGTGCTGTTAGTTCTTCTATATATTATATATGTACTGCGTATGATATTGTTATTGTATATGTCAGGGATCTCCATTGATTAAAATTGAACAATGGAACATTCACCATCACAAACCGTTTCAACGCCATACAGTGTAATGTGATCGAAAGTATTCCAACCCTCTATGTAAGGAATGGTGAACATGCTAATTCATTGCTTATTTAAATTATATTTATTTGAATTTTCATTATAGAAGTATCAATATTTTCATTAATTGCCGTTTGTAACCATTTAAATGCCAAGCCTTCATGGTACCCCCTTAGTCGAGAATGACAAAAAGCTGTCATGATGGTCCCCATGTAGTTTTCTTGCTATTTTTGGTAATTGTTATGGGGGTTAAAAATCATGTGGAGCTTATTTTTCACGGACACTGTCAAATTCAGAAGTCATGAACCCATTACCGGTATGGCTGATTCTCAGCAACAACAAAACGATTTGTACGTGTTATGTAAAAATTTGAAGAGATTTGTAAAGCAAACGTTGACAAATGAAAAGGTTTTTAGTGACTTTATCTAGCAAATTGATGCTATGCAACGAAATGAATTCGGAATTACGATAAGATATTTTTTCACAGTAAATATTAAAGTTTTTACTTTTAAACTTTAAAATTAATTCTATATTTATATCGTTACAGCAGTACTTAGGTAATTTGCGAAGAAATAATATTAATGCTTTACGTCTTATTTTGTACTTCTTAAAAAAGGGGGATGCTGATTGCATTAGTCAAAATACTAAAAAGCACGTGTTCGACTTGTTAAAGGGTTTCCCTTGTAACTGGATTATTTATTTATTTAATATAAATTATAATAAGCATTTGCTGAAACTTAGTTGAATAATTCGATAAATGAATCGTCTATCTTCTGATAGTATTCTCAGTAAGTCTGGTTTGTTGATCTACCTGTACATGCTCAGGTACAAGTGATTAGTGATCTTAATTGGGCGTAAGAACTGTATTGGATTATTATGTAAAAAAGCCTAAGGGTTATGCAATTACATGCATTTGATTAATGCTAAAAAAATGGCGTAAGGCTATAAAAAGTGATAACAGTTTTGAACGATGGTGGAAAACAATTTAATAATGGCGCGGGTCATTTGAAGATGGCACAAGATATGTGAACGATGGCAGGGCGCCATCATTAAGCAGGTCATGGAGATCCCTGATATTGGTATCATGTCTGCGGAGTCAGCGTCGTCAGAAGACAGATGATTTCCAAATAATAACTTTAGTATAAGTGAATTGAAATCAATGAAATTTTAACACAAGGTTTATAATTAATAACCACTAAAGGAAGGTTTGGGTTGATTTTAGGGGTTTTGATCCCAACAGTTTAGGAATGAGGGGCCAAAAGGGTCCAACATTAAACTTTGTTAAAAGTTTGATTTCATCAAAATTTGAATTATTGGGGTTCTTTGATACATTGTATGCTGAATTTAACCGTGTATTTAGATTCTTAATTTTTGGTCCTGTTTTCAATTTTTTCTACATTAATGTCCAAAGGGTCCAAAATTAAACTTAGTTTGATTTCAACAAAAATTGAATATATGGGATTCTAAATATACTGAATCTAACCATGTAGCATTTTAATTTTTATATATTTGATATTTTTTTATGCCCCACCTACGATAGTAGAGGGCCATTATGTTTTCTGGTCTGTGCGTCCGTCCGTCCGTCGGTCCACCATTCATTCGTTCAGGTTAAAGTTTTTGGTCAAGGTAGTTTTTGATGAAGTTGAAGTCCAATCAACTTCAAACTTAGTACACATGTTCCCTATGATATGATCTTTCTAATTTAATTGCCAAATTAGACTTTTGACCCTAATTTCACGGTCCACTGAACATAGAAAATAATAGTGCAAGTTTCAGGTTAAAGTTTTTGGTCAAGGTAGTTTTTGATGAAGTTGAAGTCCAATCAACTTCAAACTTAGTACACATGTTCCATATGATATGATCTTTCTAATTTAATTGCCAAATTAGAGTTTTGACCCCAATTTCACGGTCTACTGAACATAGAAAATGATAATGCGAGTGGGACATTCTTGTTAAACATTATATTTATTACTTTATACAATTTAGGTAAAGATCTTGAAAGTGTCCCAGTCATTGTAGCAGATACTGGTTGTGATGAGTCTATTTTAGAAATGACAAAGCAAGCTAAAATTGTCCTTAACTGTGTTGGACCAGTAAGTCATCATGATTTTTTTATATGAATACTGAATAGTCATTCAATGTACATGTGTGGAGACAAAATTTATAATTTGCAGAAAACATGAATTTCAAATTTATGAATGTAATAATTTAATTATTTCATTTAAATCATATAACATGTGTATAAATGTACTTGTTTTAAAATTGTTTTCTAAATATGAACAATATATTTTCATAAACAATTACATGTATTTTGTCATACCCCTTGTCTATCTTTACGTTCTTTCTTCCCAAAAATATTTTCCTCACACTAGCACTTTTCTCAGAAATTTATGAAAAGAACAATTCATATTTAATCAGCACATTTTGTTAGTGATGAGCTATAACTTGTGTGCACTTTTCAGATCTGAGAGACAAATGATTTTTCCTTTTCTGATACTTCGAAATATGAGTGGGTATATGCTTAGCACTACAATACATACATTTTTGTTGTTAGATGTACATGTTTATCAGTTATCTACAACTCAACCAGATGTTATAATGGATACTAAGTTTCTAGTTCAAAAGATTTATTCCCAATTGCTTTCCATTTTAGCTTTAAAGACCTGGTCTAGGAAGCAAAGATTAAACTGTTTTGTTAGATGATCACAAACACGTCACCATTTCCCCAAAACCCTCCTCTTTATTGATCTTTGTTTTAACAGGCAAACCAACATGTTTTTATCTATGATGAAATGGATAAGGGAATTTTGCACTTACTGTGGTTTAAAGAAACCTCAAATTAAAAAAATTAATGAATATGTTTTTTTATAACTCAATGGATAGTTTTCATTATAAAACTTATGTACATATACTTTTTTCTGAAGAAAATTCTTTAATTTATTCATATTTAGAAGAAGTTAACTTTATTTTAATTGCTTCCTTCCTGGAAGCAATTCCCCGGACATATTTACTGTATGCAAAGTGACCTCAGTGTGACCCATCTCGTAAAAATCCAGTGATCGCAATACGCATGGATGTCTTTAAAATAAAGTATTATCTGAATTTACATGTTAAACACGTGCTCAATTTCCATGCTTTTTTGTTGATTTTTATGCCCCACCTACGATAGTAGAGGGGCATTATGTTTTCTGGTCTGTGCGTCCGTCCATCTGTCCGTCCGTCCGTCTGTCCGTTCGTTCGTCGCCGTCCGTCCGTCTGTCCCGCTTCTAGTTAAAGTTTTTGGTCAAGGTAGTTTTTGATGAAGTTTAAGTCCAATCGACTTCAAACTTAGTACACATGTCCCCTATGATATGATCTTTCTAATTTTAATGCCAAATTAGAGTTTTTATCCCAATTTCACGGTCCACTGAACATGGAAAATGATAGTGCGAGTGGGGCATTCGTGTACTGAGGACACATTCTTGTTTGTTGATTGTTGACAAACAGGTGACAATCGTTAAACTTCGTCTTCAAAACACGAACTTTAATTACCTGCCATATTTTCACAACAACACTGACCGATTGAAAAAAAATTGACGATTATACGAAATTTATGCGAAAAAAATGAAAAATTCTTGAACAGAAGACTAAGTTTATGATGTTTGTATGCATTGGTTCAAGAATTGAAAGAATATTATTTTTCACCGGTTACTCGTTTCTTATGACTTTAAAACCAACCCAGTGAGACACTTTTTGATATATTCAAAACATAATTTATACTACAGACACATTTGATGAAAGTTTTAGAGTCCAATCTTCTTGAAAGATTATAACCCAATGCTTATACCATCAATTAAATAGTAAAAATAATTGCATAATTTTAAATGGGTTAGCTATGATATATTTTGTATGATTGATTATATCTTTTCAGTACCGTTTCCATGGGGAGAGAGTTGTAAAAGCATGTATTGAAGGTGGAGCCAGTCATTTAGATATAAGTGGTGAACCACAGGTAATTGTTAAGAGGTGTTAACTACTGCTTGGTTAAAATAATGGGAGATAGTAAACCACAGGTAATTGATATTGTACATTGTTAAGAGGTGTCAACTACTGCTTGGTTAAAATAATGGGAGATAGTAAACCACAGGTAATTGATATTGTACATTGTTAAGAGGTGTCAAGTACTGCTTGGTTAAAATAATGGGAGATAGTAAACCCCAGGTAAATGATATTGTACATTGTTAAAAGGTGTCAACTACTGCTTGGTTAAAATAATGGGAGATAGTAAACCCCAGGTAATTGATATTGTACATTGTTAAAAGGTGTCAACTACTGCTTGGTTGAAATAATGGGAGATAGTAAACCACAGGTAATTGATATTGTACATTGTTAAGAGTTGTCAACTACTGCTTGGTTGAAATAATTGGAAGAGGTGTCAACTACTGCTTGGTTAAAATAATGGGAGATAGTAAACCACAGGTAATTGATATTGTACATTGTTAAGAGGTGTCAACTACTGCTTGGTTAAAATAATGGGAGATAGTAAACATTAATAATTAATAAGTTACATATAAGGATATTCTATGTGCAAAATGCTGAGGAAAATCATTTTGTTAACATTGAAGAGAATATATAGTGGTAGTGCGTAATTAGTTAACTATGTATGTTTTTAAAATTTTAGTTCATTTATGTTTTTGAGTTTAGTGGGACATACCTGAGTACATTTTTTGTTTAGGGGCTAGCTGAAGCCCACCTCTGGGTGCAGGATTTTCTCATTGTGTTGAAGACCACCTCTGAGTGCAGGATTTTCTCATTGTGTTGAAGAACCATTGGTTGCCTTCAGCTTTTTTCTGTCTTTTTGTAGGATTGTTGTCTTTTTGACACATTCCCTATTTCTATTCTCAATAGTATGTAAGAAACTGATAGTTGACTAATAAAGCCTAACACAGACCTAACATTTAGGAAACATTCAACTGTATATTAAAACAAAAAGTGTAATTTTTGTTTGCATAAAAATGACCAATGAATATTTTTCTTAGAATAAAGAATCTTTCCTACTATGGCTATTCTTTGTATAGTATTGAAGCATTTCAGTCATCATCAAAACTAGAAAATAAAATAAATATTTTTATGCCCCATTTATGGGCATTATGTTTTCTGGTCTGTGCGTCTGTTCGTTCGTTCTTCTGTCCTGCTTCGGTTGAAAGTTTTTGGTCGAGGTAGTTTTTGATGAAGTTGGAAGTCCAATCAACATGAAACTTAGCACACATGTTCCTTATGATATGATCTATTTAATTTTAATGCCTAATGAGTTTTTAACCCATTTTAACGGTCCACTGAACATAAAAAATGATAGTGTGGATGGGGCACATTCTTGTAATTATATTAAAATCTACTGTAAATTATCAGTTGCAACTCAAATATTAAGCTTTTCCTTGGAAATAATTGAATGAACATACAAAAAAATGTCTGATAGCCAAATTTTTATTTCCTTTGAAGTAACCAACATAATCAGCACAGGTAAGTTTGTATATATATCTCTGTCTTACAGACTCATCATCTAGTTCTGACTTACATTTTAGTACCTTGAAAGAATGCAGTTGATGTATAACAATAAAGCTAAAGAAGCCGGTGTGTATATAATAGGAACATGTGGGTTTGATAGCATACCAGCAGAAATGGGAGTTGTGTTTGCACAAAAGAAGTTTCAAGGTAATTCTAGATATATTTTTTTTTTATGAAAATCTGATGTTGATCTGTACATATTATTTGTTTGAAAATAAGAACTGGTGACAAAACCTTCCATTGAAGAAAAACAGTTTTCATTGCAATCTTAGATTTTTCATTACAATCTTAGATTAGATTAGTTGTTTTCATTAATGCAAGGTTATCCACCAAAACTTATCATTTTTAATGTCTTTACTCATTCAACTTATATATATTGCTTTATCGTTGGTTGTCTATTTGCAACCTGTGACTACCCATCAACATGAATTTATTGTATGCAGAAAAATAATTATACACACTTAGTGTTGTTTTGATGATCGGAATAAGTCGGAAATCAGTTGGTTGATCCTGGCGATGTCGATAATCGATTGGGATTTTGTTCAATCGATTGTCGTTTTAGTTACCGGACCTTTAGCTTATCAACTTCTGGTCCGTTTGTTGTTTGCATTTTATATGCGCAGTCAAACAAATAATAACAAAAAATATCAGTCGATGACAATAACAATGTCAAACATCCTATAATTAAAAGACATAACCAATTTCCTTTTTTATAAACGTGACAAAAGCATTGACTATAAATATATACAGATTGATGGAATGTTATTTAAAATTAATAACTTTGTATGAAATACTTTCTTTCAATACTGGTACTTGTTACTTGAGAGCGTACATAAAATAATTCTGATTTTAGACAAAAAAATTTCTTTGCTTCATTAGAACGTGTTGCAAATTGCCTTTTATTAATGTTTTATCCAGTTGTAGCATCAAAAACATCATATTCCTTTCCAAATTGCTTGTCAGGCATCGTTTATTTTTTGTAAATTTTCTGAAATTTGTCCGGCGATGAAAAATATAAAAATCACAAATCGGATACAGTTCAACTATGTAATAATTCCGCATTCTTGCAATTATAAGTTCAGACGCACAAATGACACAATTTACAGAAAAATAATTATCACAAAAGTGAAAAAAAGCATTCTACATGAATTTACAGACATTGGCTTAATCCCCTTTGTTTACTGTATATATTTCAATGCAAATGCATTGTTTTATTTTTTTCTGTTAATTTTAAATTTCTTAAAGTTAAAAAATTTATATATCTTTTCTTAATTAGAAGCATTCAAATGTTTATACAGCTATGTTATTGAAATTGTAATGTGAGTTACACCATTGAAATTTAGGAATGTTAGTGTCACTGTTAAATTGTAATGTGAGTTACACCATTGAAATTTATAAATGTTAGTGTCACTGTTGGTAATAAATGTTGTAATTATGAGATAAAATATTTTCAATATGAATCTTGATTCTTATTAATTCATTGTTTTAATTGCTAAATAAAATATGAAAAGGAAACAAAAGATCAAATATGAATATATAAACTCTGCAATGATATAGAATATACTCATTAGACATGTACAATGAGACTAAATGCATGATTTCATTTAAAAAAAAGGGCAAGGTATTATGATGCGATTATAACAGATAGTCGGTTGGTTGCTGTCAACCGATTATAATAGATAATCGGTTGGTGATTTCAACCGATTATCCAACACTAATACACAGTCATATACAATTCTGTCTTTAAAAACCACTTACATTTGAAATATTTTAGTGTACTTGATATGAATAAAATTTTCTTTTCTATTTTTTTCAAATTTAAGAACTTAAACAATATAAGAATGTACTGACATCAGTATTCATCTGATCAATAACTTTTCTTTTATTTACAGGTGAAATCAATTCCATCGAAGCTTATCTGGACTTTGAAGCAAAAGAGGTAAAACTTTATACTTTCATTAATCAGTTTCTTATCAGGATTTTTCATTTTGTTAAGCATAGTTGTATTTTATTGATATATTCCCTTAGTACTCAAAATTTCAACTTTATACAAACATTAGTCATATTCAGGTAGGTGGTTTAAGAAGAGACAAAGATATAGCAAATAAATCAACCACATTTTCATTCTCCTACAAAATTCAATGCTTGTTTTCCATCTAAAATTCTAAAAAAGAAAGTTTTACATTATTTGAAAAAAATCATGCAATTGACTAAAGGAGCTTAAAGCTTAATTTTGAAATTTATATACTATTGTAAAGTAAACATAGATTTTGCTTTGCTTGAGAATGTTACATATTAAAAATTCAAGACGTCATATAGTGATAGCATCATGGCTCTGCACAATATACTTTCAATCCTTTGAGGAGCTGGCAAAGTCTTTTCCAAATACCATTAGAACTACTTCATTGCATAAGTCATCTCAAAATGAGGGTTTGTTGAATGATTATTTTCATTTAAAGAAATGCTGTTAGCTCCATTAGTATTTTGTAAAAAAAATATATCAGCTTTGAAAATATGTTGTTTGATATCAGTCAACAATATATTATCAGGAATGTTTTTTGAGATCACTGTGCTTTATTATTAGTTTACCTGTGTTTTGTTGTTTAAAGGTACTTTTATTAATAAAAAAAAAATCTAATTGAATTTCTATTTCAAGGGTATAGCTATTAATGTAACAACACTGGAATCAGCCGTTTATGGATTTGCTCATGCTGATGAATTGAAGAGTTTGAGAAAATCTCTGTACCCTGAACCATTACCAAAACCAAAATACAGGTTAAATAAAAGGTACAGCCATGAAAATCAAATTGCCACCTGATTTCTAATGGTTGAGACATGCAATGCCTATGCGTTGAAAATAATCAATAGGTTATTGGGTGTATAGATACAAAACTAAATCAGTGAAACTTATTTATTTTAGGGTTTAGTAGGTAATGTGACAACATTAGAATCAGCTGTTTATGGCTTTGCTCATGCTAATGAGCTGAAGAGTTTAAGACGTTCTCTTTATCCAGAACCATTACCAAAGCCAAGCTTTAAACTTCAAAAACGGTAACATAGAATGTGTTAAAAGGACACTTTACCTTTTTCTGACTGTCTGTCCATTTGTCTATCCCATGGAACATTTGTCTAATTTTTTACAGAATTACAAATAAGAGCTTCCTGGAATTTGGTATCAGGTTTAATTATGTCAAAATTCTAAACCATGATGTGTTTTCAAATTCATTGTTCCTCAACTTCCTACTAACTGAAAACTTAAATATTCTAATACATAATAGTCATTGAGGAACTTTCCTCACATTTTTTTTAGACAACTACAAATTAGAGCTTCCTGAGTTTTGTTATTTGGGGTTCAGTGAGTATTAAATCAAGAGCCCTGGAAAATCTCCTCTTTTTAAATTTATTTTCAATGCTTTTGAATGGGGACATATGGTTTGAAAAAAAACTTTTATCCTTGGTTGGAAACACTTTTTTCAAAATTGCTGGATCCGCCCCTCCGGTTGATGAAAATAAAACTCTTTTAAGCATTTGCACATTCATTGCTTATAAACTTCTGGTTAACCATATACTTATATATTCTTGCACAAAATGGCTATTTATACATTTTTTTCAAATTTCTTTGTTCTGTGCATCTGTCTGTAACTCTCTGCTGTATTTTTTGTAGCAACTGTCAATCATAGGTTTTTGATATTTCTTATAGAGCTTAATATTGTGTTTTCTTTCATTTACATTCAAGTTTTCTTACCTTCCAGTTTTGATTTTAAAAGGTGCAACACCACATCCAAAATAACTAAACTTCTATTCTTCTATAGAATATTCATCTAAATATATTTTGTCTCATCTCTAAAAGTTATTTTAAACAATTAATAAGAAGGAATTGGACTGCTTTCATTTGAAATTGAACCACCTGAATCTTTTTTTTTAAATCGTAAGTTTTTTAAATTCAATGTACAGTATTCATGAATAAATTTACTATATGTTATGAAAACTGCACATTGCCATTGTATGTTATCAACCTAATGTAAAGTATAATACACAACAGTATAAATGGAAATGTAGGACTTTTCTTCAGATAAAAAACTGAGGATATATTAATAGTACCAGTAATTTAGCACTACTATCGGATTAATTTGCATAACACGGTACTAGATCTTTTCTGTAACTGCTGCATTCACTGTGAATATTGTTTTTCTTTAATATAGTATGACATCTTATACATTAAAAAAATCCATTTTGAAGGCTTCAAATATTAGATGATGCAACTGTTTAATAGGGCAAACATATGTTTTGCTTAGTATATTACTATGACATAAGATGTTTTATAACTATTAATGTGACATATGTCTGTTACTTTATCTTACAGAGGTGCTGTACATAAAAATGAAGTTGTCAATAAGTACTGTGTACCTTTCATGGGAAGTGACAGATCAGTGGTCAATAGAACACAAAGATATAACTATGAACACAACAAACAGAGACCGGTAATTGTTTAAATTTCTTCTATTCCATGTGGATTTTCAGCAGTTTTGATGCTTTTAATTCAATATCCAAGAAATTTTGAATAAAGACTTTTAAAAGTTTTTAACACTAACAGGCATGATTAATTTGGGCTCTTAAATGAATAGAAGTCTATATGTCTATGAGGCTTGTAAATTGTAAATGTAGCTCCTTCTTAATTGTTAGACAATATTGATGATATTTAAAAAATGCTGCCTGAGGACATGCATAAACAAATATAATCAATATGGTTGATGGGAGATAATCAACTTTAAATACATCAATATTGCAATATGAGATAGAAATCTTTTAAGCCCAACTCATAAACAGCTCGACAGACGTTTAAGAATAACACAGTTTTGCGAGGGTACTCTCAGTTCTAGTAAACTGATATATTTATTGAAGGCGCAGGGAATGAAAATTCTTTATATTAAAGTCATAAGAAACGAGTTACCGGTGAAAAATAATGTTCTTCCAATTCTTGAACCAATGCATACAAACATCAATAACTTAGTCTTCTGTGCACAAATTTATAATTTTTTCGTGTAAATTTCGTATAATCGTCATTTTTTTTTTCAATCGTTCAGTGTTGTTGTGAAATATGGCAGTAATAAATTCGTCTTTTGAAGGTAAGGATTTGTCAACAATCGAAAAAATCAAAAAGAATGGATGACGTGTTTAATGTATTCAGATAATAGCTTTTTTAAGCAATCAGCTTTTTTGATCAGGATTTTACAAGAAGATGGTTGTAAATTGACTGACTTTGCTAAGGAATTTGGAGGTCTTAAAGTTAGTTGTCAAAGTCTCATAGGAAGTGTTTTGTATTAATTTGTAAATCGTTCTTTAGAATATTTGAAGAGTATTAATAATTGGTTTCACAAAGTCATCTTGGAATAAGTGTTTGTATATATTTGTATTGTCTCAATTAGTCTTGAAGAATCATGTTCGATTAGGTTTTCTAGTTTTGGAATTTGGTGTTTGTTTTTTGTTTTTCTAATTCAGCTTATGACGTCTTCTCTCAAGGTAGGGATTGTCACAATACTCTATAGTTGATGTGTTTGGTATTATTATTTCTAGTTTATCTTAGTATCAGCTCATTGACAAGCTTCTCAAGGAGGATTGTCACAATACGATTTAAGGAATGTGGTGTTGGTATATATTATGCTGTTTTGTCTAAGTTACTTTCAGAGTCTAAGTTAGATTGTAACCATGATTGTTTTATATTTGTTTATTTCTAAGTTCAGTTTGGAGTCTTTATGTAATTGTCACATATTCTATGGAATGATGGTTAAGGAATTATGATTTGCTGTTTTGTTAAGTTCAGCTTTGGATCGAGTCTATCATCAAGTTAGGGATTGTCACAATACAGTGTCTATGCAATGATGGTGTTTGGTATTATTTGGCTGTTTTGGTCTAAGTTCAGCTTTGGACAAGAGTCTTTATCAAGTAGGGATTGTCACAATACGTCCATAGAATGATGGTGTTTAGTATTATATTTGCTGTTTTGTCTAATTCTGCTTTTGACAGAGTCTCTCATCATGGTAGGGATTGTCACAATACGGATTCCATAGGAATATGTGTGTTTGGATTATATTTGCTGTTTTGTCTAAGTTCAGCTTTGGACAGAGTCTTCTCATCAAGGTAGGGATTGTCACAATACGTCTCTATAGGAATGATGGTGTTTGGTATTATATTTGCTGTTTTGTCTAAGTTCAGCTTTGGACAGAGTCTTCTCATCAAGGTAGGATTGTCACAATACGTCTCTATAGGAATGATGGTGTTTGGTATTATATTTGCTGTTTTGTCTAAGTTCAGCTTTGGACAGAGTCTTCTCATCAAGGTAGGATTGTCACAATACGTCTCTATAGGAATGATGGTGTTTGGTATTATATTTGCTGTTTTGTCTAAGTTCAGCTTTGGACAGAGTCTTCTCATCAAGGTAGGATTGTCACAATACGTCTCTATAGGAATGATGGTGTTTGGTATTATATTTGCTGTTTTGTCTAAGTTCAGCTTTGGACAGAGTCTTCTCATCAAGGTAGGGATTGTCACAATACGTCTCTATAGGAATGATGGTGTTGGTATTATATTTGCTGTTTTGTCTAAGTTCAGCTTTGGACAGAGTCTTCTCATCAAGGTAGGGATTGTCACAATACGTCTCTATAGGAATGATGGTGTTTGGTATTATATTTGCTGTTTTGTCTAAGTTCAGCTTTGGACAGAGTCTTCTCATCAAGGTAGGATTGTCACAATACGTCTCTATAGGAATGATGGTGTTTGGTATTATATTTGTGTTTTGTCTAAGTTCAGCTTTGGACAGAGTCTTCTCATCAAGGTAGGGATTGTCACAATACGTCTCTATAGGAATGATGGTGTTTGGTATTATATTTGCTGTTTTGTCTAAGTTCAGCTTTGGACAGAGTCTTCTCATCAAGGTAGGGATTGTCACAATACGTCTCTATAGATGATGGTGTTTGGTATTATTTGCTGTTTTGTCTAAGTTCAGCTTGGACAAGTCTTCTCATCAAGGTAGGATTGTCACAATACGTCTCATAGGAATGATGGTGTTGGTATTATATTTGCTGTTTTGTCTAAGTTCAGCTTTGGACAGAGTCTTCTCATCAAGGTAGGGATTGTCACAAACGTCTCTATAGGAATGATGGTGTTGGTATTATATTTGCTGTTTTGTCTAAGTTAGCTTTGACAGATCTTCTCATCAAGGTAGGGATTGTCACAATACGTCTCTATAGGAATGATGGTGTTTGGTATTATATTTGCTGTTTGTCTAAGTTCAGCTTTGGACAGAGTCTTCTCATCAAGGTAGGATTGTCACAATACGCTCTATAGGAATGATGGTGTTTGGTATTATATTTGCTGTTTTGTCTAAGTTAGCTTTGGACAGAGTCTTCCATCAAGTAGGATTGTCACAATACGTCTCATAGGAATGATGGTGTTTGGTATTATATTTGCTGTTTTGTCTAAGTTCAGTTTGGACAGAGTCTTCTCATCAAGGTAAGGATTGTCAATACGTCTCTATAGGAATGATGGTGTTGGTATTATATTTGCTGTTTTGTCTAAGTTCAGCTTTGGACAGAGTCTTCTCATCAAGGTAGGATTGTCACAATACGTCTCTATAGGAATGATGGTGTTTGGTATTATATTTGCTGTTTTGTCTAAGTTCAGCTTTGGACAGAGTCTTCTCATCAAGGTAGGGATTGTCACAATACGTCTCATAGGAATGATGGTGTTTGGTATTATATTTGCTGTTTTGTCTAAGTTCAGCTTTGGACAGAGTCTTCTCATCAAGGTAGGATTGTCACAATACGTCTCTATAGGAATGATGTGTTTGGTATTATATTTGCTGTTTTGTCTAAGTTCAGCTTTGGACAGAGTCTTCTCATCAAGGTAAGGATTGTCACAATACGTCTCTATAGGAATGATGGTGTTTGGTATTATATTTGCTGTTTTGTCTAAGTTCAGCTTTGGACAGAGTCTTCTCATCAAGGTAAGGATTGTCACAATACGTCTCTATAGGAATGATGGTGTTTGGTATTATATTTGCTGTTTTGTCTAAGTTCAGCTTTGGACAGAGTCTTCTCATCAAGGTAAGGATTGTCACAATACGTCTCTATAGGAATGATGGTGTTTGGTATTATATTTGCTGTTTTGTCTAAGTTCAGCTTTGGACAGAGTCTTCTCATCAAGGTAAGGATTGTCACAATACGTCTCTATAGGAATGATGGTGTTTGGTATTATATTTGCTGTTTTGTCTAAGTTCAGCTTTGGACAGAGTCTTCTCATCAAGGTAAGGATTGTCACAATACGTCTCTATAGGAATGATGGTGTTTGGTATTATATTTGCTGTTTTGTCTAAGTTCAGCTTTGGACAGAGTCTTCTCATCAAGGTAAGGATTGTCACAATACGTCTCTATAGGAATGATGGTGTTTGGTATTATATTTGCTGTTTTGTCTAAGTTCAGCTTTGGACAGAGTCTTCTCATCAAGGTAAGGATTGTCACAATACGTCTCTATAGGAATGATGGTGTTTGGTATTATATTTGCTGTTTTGTCTAAGTTCAGCTTTGGACAGAGTCTTCTCATCAAGGTAAGGATTGTCACAATACGTCTCTATAGGAATGATGGTGTTTGGTATTATATTTGCTGTTTTGTCTAAGTTCAGCTTTGGACAGAGTCTTCTCATCAAGGTAAGGATTGTCACAATACGTCTCTATAGGAATGATGGTGTAAGGTATTATATTTGCTGTTTTGTCTAAGTTCAGCTTTGGACAGAGTCTTCTCATCAAGGTAAGGATTGTCACAATACGTCTCTATAGGAATGATGGTGTAAGGTATTATATTTGCTGTTTTGTCTAAGTTCAGCTTTGGACAGAGTCTTCTCATCAAGGTAAGGATTGTCACAATACGTCTCTATAGGAATGATGGTGTTTGGTATTATATTTGCTGTTTTGTCTAAGTTCAGCTTTGGACAGAGTCTTCTCATCAAGGTAAGGATTGTCACAATACGTCTCTATAGGAATGATGGTGTTTGGTATTATATTTGCTGTTTTGTCTAAGTTCAGCTTTGGACAGAGTCTTCTCATCAAGGTAAGGATTGTCACAATACGTCTCTATAGGAATGATGGTGTTTGGTATTATATTTGCTGTTTTGTCTAAGTTCAGCTTTGGACAGAGTCTTCTCATCAAGGTAAGGATTGTCACAATACGTCTCTATAGGAATGATGGTGTTTGGTATTATATTTGCTGTTTTGTCTAAGTTCAGCTTTGGACAGAGTCTTCTCATCAAGGTAAGGATTGTCACAATACGTCTCTATAGGAATGATGGTGTTTGGTATTATATTTGCTGTTTTGTCTAAGTTCAGCTTTGGACAGAGTCTTCTCATCAAGGTAAGGATTGTCACAATACGTCTCTATAGGAATGATGGTGTAAGGTATTATATTTGCTGTTTTGTCTAAGTTCAGCTTTGGACAGAGTCTTCTCATCAAGGTAAGGATTGTCACAATACGTCTCTATAGGAATGATGGTGTTTGGTATTATATTTGCTGTTTTGTCTAAGTTCAGCTTTGGACAGAGTCTTCTCATCAAGGTAAGGATTGTCACAATACGTCTCTATAGGAATGATGGTGTAAGGTATTATATTTGCTGTTTTGTCTAAGTTCAGCTTTGGACAGAGTCTTCTCATCAAGGTAAGGATTGTCACAATACGTCTCTATAACCGTTTGAAATACTATAAATTCAGAAACAATTGTGAGGTTATAATTTTTTTAAATGCAAATATTGTGACTGTATGAGTATCTCAATAAAAACTCCCATTCTGATATCAAATATGTATAAACTGTATGGAGATTTCCTTATAATCTCAATAATTAATTTAAATTTTTGTTTTTTTTTCCACATAGCAATAATAAATGCATGCAATAATTTCTGAATTTTCATTACCTAAAAGTAACTTGACCACATTATATCTGTTATTAGAAATGAAAACACATATAAAGAAAATCCTAGCTGAAGATATTAATCTTCATCTTCATGTTCAGTTACTGCCAGAGTTATTATTATTCACTTATATAAATAAGCTTTCAATATGTACCATTTTAAAGAAAGAATAAAGTGCAAAATCGTTCAATACTTTTCATCTATTAACTTGAATGGCTTCAGTAATGTAACTAGTGACTCCATATTATTCACAGGTTTTGAATATAACTAAGTAGAAGCTCACTACATTATCTGGAGTGTTACTAGTTGACCATTTTTATTTTAAAGATTCAACTAAAAGAGGCATCATTATTCATTCATTAAGGACATCTATTACAAGGACCATATACATGTTTTGCATCAGACAGAAGTTAAACAACAGTTTTTGTAGAATCAACAAAATGGCAAGAAAATGCAAAGAAAAATCATTTTAATATAAAAAGGCTCATATTAATAAAAATTCTCCCAATACATGCAATATGTGTTTTAATAATTATTTTTTTCCTTTTCAGTATCCTGAAATTTTTACATTTGGTGCCTTCAAGAAATCTGGACCAACCAAAAAACAGGTAGATTGTCAACAAATATTTGATAAATATCTTAATCTGTCTTCTTATACTTTTAATAAAAATTGACCAGATTTGAAAAAAAGCAGAAATGAGAAATATTTTTTATATAACTGCTTGTTTGTCCTAGTAAACACTATAAGTAGATCTGATTGAACTGTTTGTCCTAGTAAAAACTATAAGTAGATCTGATTGAATTGCATTTGTAAAACTATAAGCAGATCTGATTGAACTGTTTGTCCTAGTAAAAACTATAAGCAGATCTGATTGAACTGTTTGTCCTAGTTAAAACTATAAGTAGATCTGATTGAACTGCATTTGATTCCAATACTTACATCCTTGCTCATATACATGTATGCAATAAACATTTTCTTCAAATTATTTATAAAAAAAAATAATCTTTTTTTATATTATTTATATTTTATTTATGTTCTGACATGTTTATTACAGCTATAACAACATGTTTAATAGTGAATGCTGAAAGCAGGTTAAAAGAGTGATTTCGTTTGTCAAACTGTTTTAGATACTGAAAATTTTATCATAAAACCTTTCACCAGAATGTTGAATTTTGTTGGGATCTAACTAACATTGCATTTAAAAAAAAATGACTCAAACCCAGATTATCCTGTCTTGATTGTTTCCAAAGTTTTTATCCCCATTTCCAATTATTTTTGATCCTATGTTTGCAAGCATGTTTAAATCATTAGAAATTCTATTTTTTCCAACCTTTAAAGCTTTATATTTCAGAAGGTAGAAGACCAAAGGTTTATGTCATATCTTGTTTACAAATACGTTTCATCAGTCACATGTCCATTGTCCTGTATCTCATGTTCATAGTTCAGCAAATGCTTAAAAATCTGTATAGGGTTTTTATGCCCCACTTACGATAGTAGAGGGGCATTATGTTTTCTGGTCTGTGCGTCCGTTCGTCCGTCTGTTCGTTCGTTCGTTCGTTCGTCTGTTCGTTCGTCCGTCTGTCCCGCTTCAGGTTAAAGTTTTTGGTCGAGGTAGTTTTTGATGAAGTTGAAGTCCAATCAACTTGAAACTTAGTATACATGTGCCCTATGATATGATCTTTCTAATTTAAATGCCAAATTAGAGTTTTGACCCCAATTTTACGGTTCACTGAACATAGAAAATGATAGTGCAAATTTCAGGTTAAAGTTTTTGGCTTCAGGTTAAAGTTTTTGGTCAAGGTAGTTTTTGATGAAGTTGAAGTCCAATCAACTTGAAACTTAGTATACATGTGCCCTATGATATGATCTTTCTAATTTAAATGCCAAATTAGAGTTTTGACCCCAATTTTACGGTTCACTGAACATAGAAAATGATAGTGCAAATTTCAGGTTAAAGTTTTTGGCTTCAGGTTAAAGTTTTTGGTCAAGGTAGTTTTTGATGAAGTTGAAGTCCAATCAACTTGAAACTTAGTATACATGTGCCCTATGATATGATCGTTCTAATTTAAATGCCAAATTAGAGTTTTGACCCCAATTTCACGGTCCACTGAACATAGAAAATGAAAGTGTGAGTTTCAGGTTAAAGGTTTTGGTCAAGGTAGTTTTTGATGAAGCTGAAGTCCAATCAACTTGAAACTTAGTACACATGTTCCTTATGATATGATCTTTTTAATTTTACAGCCAAGTTAAATTTTTGACCCCAATTTCACGGACCACTGAACATAGAAAATTAAAGTGTGAGTTTCAGGTTAAAGTTTTTGGTCAAGGTAGTTTTTGATGAAGTTTTAGTCCAATCAACTTGAAACTTAGTACACATGTTCCCTATGGTGTGATCTTTCTAATTTAATGCCAATTAGATTGTTTACCCAATTTCACGGTCTATTGAACATGTAAAATAATAATGCAAGTGGGGCATCCGTGTACTTTGGACACATTCTTGTTGTGATCTGAATTTTAAGGATAGCCTTGCATGTACTACATGATGGTCTGGCAGGTCTCAACGGACTTTGACCTTATGTTTGTGGTTTATTGGTCAATGTTAAGTTTTCATGGTTAGTCATTTATAAGAAGTTATAAGATATTATTTTTAGTTGTTGGGACTGTTTCTCAATTTCTACATAGGTTAACTATAAGTATAGAATGAAAGTATGCTGAACATGTCAATCTTGCAAGGTTCACATGACAAAGCCCTTATTTCACGATTCATTAGTAAACATTATTTTTCAGTGATTAGGTCTGTTTCTCAAATATTGAAAGCAATAAGTAGGTTAACCATATTTGATGTATGGAATGAAAGTATTGTGTACTTGTCTTTCTGGCAAGGAATTCATGACCTTGACCTTATTTCCTAATTCATTAGTAAACATTATTTTTAAGTGATCGAGTCTGTTTTTAAAATATTGTAAGCAATAAGTAGGTTAATCATAAGGTTAACATGTGGTTTTGGAAGGGTTCACTTGACCTTATTTACATGGATCATTGATAATCAAAAGTTTATATTGGACTTCAGGTACTTTCATCATTTACTCAATAATGATCAGTAAAGCATTTCAGTGTGTGTACTCACGTTTTTTTTGCTGTAGTACGTATTGTAGCGAATGGGAAAGTTATCTTTATAGAAAAGGTATTTCTTATGAAATATTCCTTACTGATGAATGCCAAAAAATTATTGAAATACTTGTATCATCAACTTTATTCATTTAGTAAAAATTTAAAGTAACTATTTTTATGCCCCACCTACGATAGTAGAGGGGCATTATGTTTTCTGGTCTGTGCGTCCGTCCGTCCGTCTGTCCGTTCGTTCGTCCGTCTGTCTGTCTGTTCGTCCGTCCGTCTGTCCCGCTTCAGGTTAAAGTTTTTGGTCAAGGTAGTTTTTGATGAAGTTTAAGTCCAATCGACTTCAAACTTAGTACACATGTCCCCTATGATATGATATTTCTAATTTTAATGCCAAATTAGAGTTTATACCCCAATTTCACGGTCCACTGAACATGGAAAATGATAGTGCGAGTGGGGCATTCGTGTACTGAGGACACATTCTTGTTAATCTTTTAACCAGAACATATAGTTTCAAGAAATCTTATAAAGAATTTACCAGTTTTTATTATGGTTCCGCAACGAAGTTGTCGGTGCCATATAGTTTTACACTTGTCCGAAATTCTGAAATTCCGTAATTCTGAAATTCCGTAATTCCGTCATTCCGTCATTCCGCAACAAACCATTATACAGAGTTTTTTTCTAAACGCCTTCAGATATTGGGCTGATTTTTGGTATGTGAGTGCCATATAGTTTTACCCTTGTCAGAAATTCCCTATTTCTGTAATTCCTAAATTCCGTAATTCCGTAATTCTGTCATTCCGTGATTCCTCAACAAACCATTATATGGAGTTTTTTTCTAAACGCCTTCAGATATTGGGCTGGGTTAACCATGATAAATTACTGATCAAGTTAAGTTTCGTTCCACTCCGCTAATTTTTGTCGAAATTACGGGATTTGGACTTTGATAAATTGTTGAAAATCACAGTTATACGGACTTTTTTTCTAAACTCTTTCAGATATTGGGCTAATTTTTGGTATGTGAGTTAACCAAGATGAGTTACAGATCAAGTTTAAGATTCGTTCCGCTCCGCTAGTTTTTTCTGAAATTACAGGCTTTTAACTTTGATAAATTGTTGAAAATCACAGTTTTACAGACTTTTTTTCTAAATTCTTTCAGATATTGGGATGATTTTTGGTATGTGAGCTACTCATGATGAGTAACAGATCAAGTTTCAAGTTTTGTTCCGCTCCGCTAATGTCTGCCAAAACTAAGGGTTTACAACTTTGAAAATTGTTGAAAGTCACAGTTATACAGACTTTTTTTCTATACGCCTGCAGATTTTGATATGTGAGACTACCATCATGTTTTTTTTTTTTTTTGTAATGTATTTTTATTTCATCTGAAAATACACCAAGCATTGTGATACATAAATATATAGATAATTCATAATACATGTATTGATATTAAATTTTCCAATAACAGTCTAAAATTAAAAAGTTAGATATGCTAATCATCATATTTGTGTCCACATGTGTTATTGAAATTGCAGATTTTTCAAATTTTTGAGACAGGGCCATTCGTGTAAAAACATCTAGTTTTGCACTCAATGCCTCTATACACACGAGATCCGATATATGAATATATTTTAAGTGTTTTAGACTGAATACTAATCTTACCTATATAGATTTTATTTTTGTTTTAACAGATTGAGAATACCTCATTTTCCATGACACTTGTAAGTAAAGGATGGAGCACTAAGTTGGAGGACCCAGCAGAACAACATACAGACAAACCTGAAGTGGTCTCTATAACCAAAGTCTTTGGACCAGGTAAATTACCTCTATGTCATATACAACCCAAGTTAAAGACATACCCCTTAGATAATTCATTATATAGTCTTTATGATAGAATCAGGAAATAGTTTTGTATCAATCTATTTATAAACATGTCTACAATTTATCAGATGATAAAATTGAGAATGGAAATGGGGAATGTGTCAAATATACAACTTCCCGACCATAGAGCAGACAACACCTGAAGGCCACCTATGGGTTTTCAATGCAGCGAGAAACTCCCGCCACCAGGAGGAGTCCTTCAACTGGCCCCTGAACAAATATGTATAGTAGTTCAGTGATAATGGACGTCATACTAAACTCAAAATTATACAAATAAAAAAAAAATTAAAAATCATACAAGACTAACAAAAGTCAGAGGCTCCTGACTTGGAACAGGTGCAAAAATGTGTGGGGGGGTTGGGGTTAAACATGTTTTTTTGAGATGTTAACCCTCTCCCTATACCTCTGGCCACTGTAGATAAAACAAACACACATCAATACGATTTTAGTCTTTAAAATCCAATATTGATTTGAAAAACTTCTTCTTTACATTGAGGTTTTTTTTATGTTTGATTTTCATTTCTTTTCTTCATTTCGAAAAAAAAAATGAAATGAAAGAAGTGTTTTGTAACAGCTGTGTCTAAAGATTTACATTCAAAGAGGCACTAGCTGTCAAATTCATGTTCATCGATTAACCACAAATATAAATGTTCAACAATGTATAACTTTCTCATTATCTCATAGGGTAATATGCAAATTTTTGGCAAAACCACAAAATCAAGCATCACCAAAAATGTATATTTTCTATAATCCACTAAAATTGGTACCCATGAGAATAAATGAATTCACAGTATATAAGAATATGAAGATTTGACATTTATGCTATAATGAGTTTTACATGTATGTTTTACAGAACCAGGATATGTTACAACCCCTATTTGTATGGTACAGTGTGGACTGGTTCTCTTGAAAGAAAAGAGTAAGATGCCCAAAGGGTAAGTGTACATAATTCAACTGGAACAGTATTGGGTACATTTAAAATCAGAGAAATCATTTTTAGCCCACCCCACCTGGCCTAAAGAAAATCTGACAACTGGTTTTGTTGATGATTTCTATTTTTTTTTTTGCAGTTATCTCTATTAACTCAAAAACTATAGTAGCTAAGTCCAACATGTAAATTGCTAAAGTGATCATCAACACAAGGCTTTACTAGTATGTGTATATGTTGGTCCTTATTATCTTTTTCATCAGGTGAGTGGTACAAGCACAGGTCAGGTGTACCTTTAACTTACTTTATTGCCTTGTATTTCATTGTAGTTGGAAATGTCATTTTTAAAAACTCTAAATTAATAGAATTTTTGTTGTCATTCACATGCATGAAATATTAGCCACTTGACACTTAGCAAACAAGAGTTACAAAAAATGATATGTTAGTTTGAAGTATTTTAAGGTGTAAAGGACTGACATTACATGGTAAATTAAATGGACAGATTTATGATTCTTTTTGGTATTTAGCTGAACTGTCTCTGAATGACTCACTCTAGACCTGTCTACGAGATAACATTTTGAGGTCATGCAACAATTACTTTTCAATTATTATATTATTTTGTGATTAATTAATTTCATTTGTGATTCAATATTTTGCTAGAACTTGTGTGACTTTCAAGTTATGGCAGATGAATGTGCACACAAGTGTAAATGTGATCTCTCAAGATTATAACATTATACTGTTCTGTAATTTATCATAATAATTGTGAGGTTTGTATAGATATGAATAATGCAGCTTTGTGTGATTCACAATAATAAGAACTCACATTCTGATATTACATATATTTGTATGCAGATTTCGTTTCATTCTTTAAAGATTACAATAATAAATGCATGCATTAACTTCTGAATTAACCAGAATTGACATATAATTTAATGAATTTCTATTTGTTGTTTATTTTGCAGTGGTGGAGTACTGACACCAGGTTCTGCCTTTGCTGACACTAGTTTAATTGACAGACTTCAGAACCACAACATTAAATTCCAAGAGGTTAAAGAGTAAATGGTGCTGTAGAGTTCATTGGTTCAATTATAGAAAAAAACTATTATTATTTCTTATTGTAAGATTAGAATATATACTTTACATTCATTCTTTAACTCACTGCTGCAAAAACTGAAAATCATGGAATTCATTGTTATAATTTGAAACAAAACTAAAATAAATTCATAAATAGAATAAGTGTTCAATGCAAATTCAATAGATTCCAAAATATTGTGATATGTGCCTTTGGAAAACATAGCATGTCAGTTGGTCTCCTAAATTTAGAAGTTGCTTTTACTTCATTTGTTATCTAAAAAACTTGTTTTTATAAACCTCAATGAACAAGGTTTATTATCAGATACAAATATCAAAGAAATCTAAGAAAATTAATCGGGTACATCAGGAAAAAAATCTGAAGATTACCAGTTCTTATAATTCCTTCTAAAGGTCAAGGGAAGATAACTCAAATTATCTTTTTCTAAAGCACTGAATTTTGATGTAAAAATATCTCATTTTAGAAAAAAATAAATCTCAGTGCAAAAAGTATTGGAAATGAAACATTACGGTAATGAAAAACCAATCACCTGCAATCTTAAAAAATTATGGCTATATGAGAATTAATTTTACATATCCTAAAATCTGTAGATGATTATTTTAATTTATTTACATAGTTTTTACATATTTATAGCATATGTTTAATTTTGTGGCTGAATGATGCATATATTGCTTTGTCAGCACTAAAACTGTGTTATGTTGTTTATTGTTGAACAAAATTGAGGAACAATTTTTATGTGGCAACCAATAAATATTTTTTCAAAAGGTTGCAAATGTGAGACTATGTGGGAAGTTTTTATACCAATTTAAAGGTGTTAAATAGTGCTGCTTTTTGTTATATATTATCTATTCATTTATGTGATCATATTTATATAGCTGTATATCACAAAATAATGTTGTGATCATTAAAATGCATTGGATTTACTTTTGAAAGATGGGCATTGATAGTTTATATAAACTGACTTGAAAATAAGTATTATGTATTAGCATTATGTGTAAGCAAAGATGTCAAGAAATAAATGGTAAATGTTGCTTTGATTCCCCCCAAAAAGATAAATTCATATAAAATTAAAACATATAAGGGCCCATAGCTACAATCAATGAAATGTGCAGCCTATCTGGCATCTATCATCTGTTC
Source organism: Mytilus edulis (assembly GCA_019925275.1). Taxonomy (NCBI): domain Eukaryota; kingdom Metazoa; phylum Mollusca; class Bivalvia; order Mytilida; family Mytilidae; genus Mytilus; species Mytilus edulis. Next base: position 26,627,121 of record CM034350.1, on the reverse strand, counting down.
TTAACATGGAGGAGTTTCCTTTTGAGAGTTTGATCAAATGTGGAAACTATTTGGTGTCCCTGTTCTGATTTATGTAAACAATGTAACATCTTGTCAAAGATTTATGTGAAATTGCTTAGCCGTTATTGTGTAACTGTTAGAAGTATTTCTCAATAATTTGAGCAGATAATGCATTTGACATTAATATATGGTTTAAAATTTAACTAAACATAACTTTTGCAAGATAAGTGAAAAATAAACATTCAAGTCACTTGCAATCCTAAGAATTTATGTGGTGACATAAATATCATTCAGAAAACTGTGATAATTTTGTGCTTTAAACTACCAAATTTAAAAAAATGTAAAGGAGTAGGTCCGGTAAGGGCCGATTTTGGCCTCAAATTTCAGGTTCATCTAATGAAAGATTTTAGACATTTTTTAAACACTTAAGTGTCTATTTCAATTAATTCAATCAGTTTATGTGACAGATTTTAATTGATTTAGTCATTAAAAACGCTCCGATTCAAGCTTAAATATAAAAAATCTATCAAATATGCCAAAAAACATGACTTTTCAGATGGTTTTTCTTAAAAATGAATGTGGCCGCATCCGTGTTCATCCTCAACCTTTACATATGTTATGTATTATCATCAAATACAACTTGCATTTCAATATTATGAATGAACACGAATGCGGCCACTTTCATTTAAGACGGAAACCGTCAATAATCTAGCTAAAATGATAAAATTGTGAAGATTTCAGTAATTTAGCATGACTTAATGATGCTAGTACCCGATATATGTGCACTGTATTGTCAAAAACAGTTCATATTTATGTAGCAGAAGCATTCTACTTTCCAATAAGTAGCTAAAAGATTACATTTTCACAATTTTGTAAAACTGCTATATTTTGGGGCCAAAAAGGGGTCTTACTGAACCTACTCCTTTATTGTATTGCATAATTCTATTGAAATGATCTTGTACATAGAAGGGTAGGGTAATTGGTTGTTGAATATTCATATATATATTTATTTATGATTAGAGGGTTCAAACATATATATTTTTAATTATTTTGAAGGAAAAAATCTTTATGAAACAATATTTATCTTTCTACAGTAAAATTAAAAGAATAATGCTCAAAAATAAGGTTTTTGAAAAGTTTTTTGTTTGTTAAATTGAAAAAGGAAATTTGTATTTGATGACTTATGATTCAGTTGTGAAATTGACAATTGTTACATTGGCTTAGTTATGTATTTTTCTACTTTTATATTGACATTGCTAAATCATTTTGTTTTTATGTCTGTGCTGTTATTACTATAGTAACTATTCAGTGTCTCTTGGTGTTTCCAGATTAAGTTTAAATATGGTTTATTTGTGCAATAATTATGAAGAATTATTTACTTTTTAAATTATGTGCGAGTTGAATATTGTAAAATCATAGGAAAGTCTGGCAAATCGTGGACATTAGTTATGGACTTTTAAACTTTACAAATATGAATTTACCTGTAAATGTCTATATGATTTAATACTTTTTTTATGGTTTGTAGTCTAATCAGTATTCGACCATGCCCTTGTATACATTATTTCCCCCAAAAAACTTGACAGATTGTAAAAGTGTTTTGACTGCTTTTTGTGCCTTTTTTCATGTTATGCAATATTGTTGAATTTTGGAATAAATATTCAAAGCTTAGTTATGTTGTGTTATGAATTGGATAAAGGAAGTCATTAATTGTATGCTGTTTAGTTATGAGATTAGTTCTGCAACATTGCCTTAACTTAACAAATGAATCGGTAACTTGTTCAGAGGTTATGCAGTAGTTAGTAGCATTGTTCTTCTCCTATTTTTAAGTTTATCTGTTGCATAATCTTGCTGTTGTCAAACCATCAATCCATTGGTTTGTTTTGGGGGAAATAAGAAAAATTATTTTACTTCTGATGACACATTTATCTAAACCCAATGATAAGATTGATTGATTATTGCTTGCTTTATGTTAAGTGGCAAATATTTCATGTATGTTCAGAACAAAACCAAATCAACCATACAATAGCTAGGAGCTGTCAGCCCCTCAAAGAGTTTCTGCTTACAGCATCTGAGAAATAGATCAAACCACAAAAACTTAACACTGCCCAATGTCCTATGGAAATGATGTCAAGGTTAGACGACACCTGTCAGATGGACATGTACACCTTATAATAACTACATACACCAAATATAATAGACCTTATGCTAATAGTTTCTAAAGGAATGCACTTGACCACAAATTCTTAACCTTCTTCACTGACCCATGAAATGAGGTGACGATCAAGTGAAACTGTATGTCTGACAGGTCTTAGGATCTTGCAAGGTACTCGCATACAAGTATAGTTATCCTTACTCAAAAGAGAAAAAATCTTCTTTTTTTCAAGTAGTTACTTACTATGAAAATAAGGTCAAGGACAATCGACATAGGGCAAACAGAAACTTCATAACATTACGCATAGATATACAAAGTATTAAGCACTCAGGTCCTCAACCTTCTGAAATACATTTATGTACCAAGCTTTTAAGTATTAAGTTAAAGCCACAGCAGGATTACTATCCCTTTGTCTTGCTTTCTGCGACAGAGAAGTCTCAGGCAGGACAAAAACACATTATCAGGACACATTTGCCAACATTCTCTCCATCTGACAAGTTATTCTACAGCCTAACAAAAAAATATTGATATTCTCAAGACATATCTGTTTTTAAGACATTTTTTATCAAAAAAGATAGGTCTATGTGGTCACATCAAATATGCATTATTTTATATTGGACAATATTAAACCTACACATTACCACTAAGATCCAATAACACGGTGGGTATGGTTGTCCTGCGAGAGAACGTTCTGTGCTGGTGATTTGGTCCTGTCAGGTGCTGGTGGGTCCTGATTCTGTGCTGGCGGGTTTGTTTACATTGTATCAGAACGGCAATAAAACGACTGTTTTGTTGCTTAATTTTTCCCTGATGCGTCATAAGTACCATGCAAAGTATATTACAACAATATTATATTGCAAAAGTCGTGCAAGTTCGTTAAACGGAATTGTCCTGACGTTGTGCTGGTGATAAGAAAAACGGTCCTGGTTCTGTGCTCCTATGTCCTGGTTCTGTGCCTTTATATTTTAGTTAAAAGTGGCATATATTTTTTCAAATTAACTGTAATCTTATTTATTGGCCTGTTAATGAAACCATTCTTGCCCCCTTTTAAGATAAGAAAATACGTTACAATTTTCGGGATTACGATCATTTTGCAAGATCACATATAAGCTCACCTGTGTCGAGGGGTCGTGTGAGGTTCATGTATTGTCTTGGAGTCCCCAATTACAAAAAGATCTTTTCTGAAATTACTTGACCAAATGTTACAGTGGCGGATCCAGGGGGGGGGGGGGGGTTCCGGGGGTGCACACCCCCCTTTATTTTTGCCGATCGATGCATTTGTATCGGGACATATGTTTTGCACCCCCCTTTGCCCTGGGTGCCCTGGCTTAGCACCCCCCCCTTTCGAAAATTCCTGCATCCGCCCCTGTGTTACCAAATGATTTTTCAAGAGTGAATCTAGGAAAAACAATATTCATCAACAAACATGACCACTGTCTGTTAAAACGTATTCGAGTTTTTAGTTACAGCCGATTCCATTGAGTATGTAGGCAAAGGTAATACCTTTGGTTAGCTTGCTTGTTAGCTAAACCGTGAAGTCAT